>VYXB01001183.1:0-12345 GCA_013397135.1 Pachyramphus minor | reverse complement strand
TTTTTTTTTTTTTTGCCTTTCAAGGTGAAATCATAATTTCTGAATGGCTAGGATTGTTTCTATAGAACAATAGGGATAGAAGGGAATTAGATGAGTAGGATATGTAGTCAGTTTATAGTGAATAACATTACACAAGATCATGGTCACAATATGTGGTTCATTCTTTGCAGGTTCTTTTAGTGTGATCTGTTTTTAAAAACCTCAACTAAAGGAGCCTCCCAGGAGCTCAGCTGCAGTCCTTTGTAACTCTTCTAGTAGAAAGCTTTCCCTGACATCTTGCCAGGGTCACTTTTGTTTTCAGTTAAGCTACTTTCATGTGTTCCTAACTTCAGTGGCTCTGTTCATAGAGTACATTTGATCTTTAACCTTTTGTAACATGCTTTTTTATAGCATGTTAGGAGAGTTGGTGCTAGGAAATGCTGGAAGCTTTGGCTCTGAGTGAGGATAGACACCCAGGCAATTGTCTGACAACCTGGATGGGGGAGGTTATATGAATATGGGGCATTAAGTTGTATACAGACCTCTTCCACCACCATTTGATATTCATATACCTAAGGAAAATTCCAGGACTTTTTCTCTCCTGCCCAATGTTTTTGAATACGCCTACGAAACTTAATTTTTATTTCTGCAGTGTGTTCTCAATGAAATGTTGCTTGGCAGTTCCCTCTTGGCTATCTTGAATAGCTCTTCTTGTTCTGTTATTTTCTTTCTGGATGACAAGAAGAGTGGATTAAATTAAACTATATATCTTTCTTAGTCTCCCTTCACCTATTTTGGTTTGTTTTTTCCTGGTAAGAGAGAGGAATAGAAAGACTGTCCAGCAAACAGATGACAGTGTTTACCTTATGCTGTCAATGATACAAAAGGAAAAAACTTGGAGCAGCAATTTCATCTGTGGGTAGAAGGTGGAACATAGATTCCCTTTTGTACTGTGTGCAGCAAGTCAGCTGATGCCATTAGCACATTTTAAACATCATATCCTTTTAGGCTTCCGTATAGATACTCTTACTTGACAGGTTGAGCTGCAGTGGTCCTTAGGCTGCTGCCTCTAAGGATTATTGTTCTGTTGTGTTTTCCTGCGAGTCTCCATGCAGGGGGGACTTAACCTTGTGACTTTACAAAAGATTTGGCAGCTTCTCCCTCCTCTGCTCCAAACTACAACACACTTTCCTAATGTGTATCTGTATCTCTTTGCCTCATGTTGGCTGTCCCCGGAGCTATTTGCTTGGCAGAATGTTTCCCGTTCCAAAAGAGCTTTAAACTTAGCTGGGCTGGGATCCAGCAGAAGTCCAGAACTGATATGAAATAGACTTCTGAAGAAGATGATAGGGAGACTAGAAACTGGTAAGATTGGTCTGCTGGCCAAAGCCTTGTGATGGTATGTAAAAGGGTCTGGGCTTCACGTTTCTGCACTTTCTATTTTTTTTTTGGTTTGTTTGTTTGTTTTTTGTTTGTTTAGTTTTGTTTGTTTCATTATTTTAACTTTATATTATGGAGTTAGGGATTAGTAGTTGTATTTTTTACAATCCCTACCATAGGGAGCTGCAGTATTTTAGCATTCTTTTTGTGTCTCATCTCTGCAAATGATGGTGATGGTAATGGAGCAGGAGGGGCAAGTGACATGAGGGGAGATGAGCACTGCAGTGTGAAATGTATATTTTACATATTAATTAAAACTGATCTTTGCAGATATAGGTTCTTTTATCAGATACAAGTTCTCATACAGTTCTTTGTTAGAAGATTTGAGAGAACCCTGAAGACTGAAAATGTGTTGAGGGAAAAGCCTAGGATTTTATTGAATCTAAAAGAACAGAGCATGACCTAAAACAAACCCACGAAAGAGAAAAAAACCATGCAAACAAATCTCACCCACCAGCTCTGCCAACTTCCTGACCCCTCTTCTCTTAAAAAGATGCCTGCAGCCATAGACCATTTTATTTGTCTCTGCAGAATTAATTTTTAAATTTAAGTTTATTGGCTTCATTTTGTGGATCTGATTTTTATGATTTCCATGACATTGTTGCATCCAGTGTCCCTTCCCATTTTTAAACATTTGCATGAATTTACTTCCCACAGGTAAAACTCATGATTTTAGAACTACTTTAGAAAACTCATGGTTTCTAGAAGAGTTGTCTCCTTCCAGACAACTAGAGACAGGAACAGATGACATGGCCTCAAGGTGTGCAGGGGAGGTTGAAGCTGAATGTCAGGAAGGGTTGTCAGGCATTGGACGGGGCTGCCAAGGGAAGTGGTGGAGTCAGGATCCCTGAAGGTGCTTAAGAAATGATTGGCTCAGTGCCTTGGTCTAGTTGACAAGGTAGTAATTGGTCAGAGGTTGGACTTGATGATCCTGGAGATCTTTTTCAAACTAAGTCGTTCTATATTTCCAGGAAGTTCCTTGGAGTGAATTCATGTGATCCAGAAGGAAACCTACTTGCAGTTTGGTCTCAGGCTTTGAAGAAGCCATTTGTAAGGTTTCTCATTAGGCAGTTCTGAGCTCTCATCTTTGAAACGTTCTCCAGTGTCTTTGTGGTCATGTTGCTATTCTGACAGTGAAACATTAGCCTGAACCTGTAAATAGCATTAACCACCTTTCTTGCCACCTTGGTGTGCAGGCAGCAAAGTTACAGAACCAGAAAAAGGACATTGAATCAATGTTTTCCAGTGTTGTTGCCTGCAGTTTTACAAAAGTCTCTTTGAACTTTGGAATAAGAGTTTGTGTTTGTCTCCAGTTTGGTGCTTGCCTTGCTGAGATGCCGGTCTTCAGGGACAGCCTATTTTGAGTTACATACTTAATGCATGTCCTGGGGAGGAGTACCTTCAATAGCAGCACTGGCATTGCAGTGCAATTAGAATTGCTGGTATTTGTATCTGTGGCTGTGGAGATGGGAAGGGCAGGAGATATGCTAAAAACACCTTTGTTAACCTGTTACTGCTCAACCAAATTACGAGGAAGAATATTTTTGATTAAGAGAGTATGAGTTTCTTGAACTCTGTCCTAGTTACAGCTGCGTGTTTCTCCTCTTCTGACTTGGCCCAGCCCTGTGTAAGGTAGCCTGAGGTCTGCTTTAATTTGCTTCGGTTGGCAGTGATTCCGGAGGAGTTTTATGCCACCTGGCTATGGCTAGAACAAGACTAGTCCCAGCCACTCCCTTTCCCCACCCTGCAAAGGCGCTGTGAGCAGGAGTGTGTGGGAGCTGGAACTCTTGGATTGCAGCCCACCAAGGTGCCCTGAAGTGGGGAACCATCACTGGGGAACTTGCTGAGAGTTTCCACTTTGAACTGTATGGGGTGCAGGGAAGAACTGAATGGCTGCTGACCTCCTTCAAATGCTGCTGTATCCCCTCATGAAAAGTTTGAATGCTACTTAAAAGCCTTCTTTAAACAACTCTGTGGTTTGTAAGGCAAAGGCATTAATGTTCTTTGTCTGCATCCTTTGCAAAAATGTTACTTGCATGAGCAAAATAGGAATATTCCAAAGAAAATTTAGTTGCCTTAATTAATTTACAAAAAATTATTGTTCATTTTGCTGACAATAAATGCGATAAAGGTTACAGAATACAGTTTACACTTGAAATCAAGTCATAATTCATTCCACTTGTAAAATTTTATTTCTCCTGTTCCTCTGATCAGAAATATATATAATATAAAATAAATGCTTTTAAACCTACACTTCTTCCTTCACTCCCTTATATATGCCATATTTTTGGAATCATTATTAAAAATGGTTGTACTGAAATATAGGGTTTGTTTTCTTGTCTACAGTTTTTCTAGAGCTATTGTTTCTTTAAAGAAAAAAAGGGACATGTCCACAAATTATATGCTTTCACCACTAGTGTTACCTTCCTGCCTTATGGATTTACTAAACTTCATGATTTATATCTAGGCTCGGTATTGACCTTCATTTTTGTTGATTGCCACCACATTTGTAATATATTAGAAATTGGTGTCATTGCAAGAGTTTACAAAAATAAAGTGCTGCTCCAATGCATTGCACCTGTTCTAAGAACAGTCTTTTTTAATACGTGGGGAGTTGTTCTCCGTAGGCTTCTCAATAAGCTCGTCATTCATCAAGTAAGACACATTTTAGAATATGTAATATTGTTTTGACATAATGTTATCATAAAGCAGAACAAATTATGGTTTCTTCTTTCCCCTATATTAACCTTTTCCTTTAACTTCATGTTGCTGTAGCCTGTTGTCAGCAAGAAAAACTTTCATTTTAAAGACTAATTAGTTGTGAAAAAAATTAATTATCTCTCCGGTTTACAGAACCTGGGCTGGTTCAAGATTATAATGAGTTACAATATTTTAAGCTGTGTAGCTGGAATCTAAAACTTTGAGTAGATATTGTGTGCATGAATATTCTTGATTTTTGAGAATCTTCATATGTTCTGTGCAAATTACCTGCAGAGTTTTGTAGGTGTTTTTGGTTTTACTGAGTAGTTACTGAAAATATTAACCTGAAATTGAATAAAATGTTACACAGTGTAAAAATGCCTTTCAAACCATTTTCTTACCTTTTATCTGACACAGGATGCATTTTGGGAGAAAAATCCATAATCTCAAAAAATTTGCTAATTATAGTCATCAAACAAACCTAGTATGTAACAGTTTTTACTGTATCTTTACTTTATACTGTAGTGTCAGTTTGTTTAAAAAGTTATTTTTCATTCTTTCCCCTCAACTTTAGTTTCCATCAGTAAATTTGCTATGGTTTAATATTATAATTTTCAAATAGAGAAATTATGGATAATACATTTTTGGTAAATCAACATCATTGTTGTAGTTGGTATTATATTGAAGCTACCTGCTAAGTCTGCAGAATTTGGTGCAAAAGTATAACATATACAATTTCTAAGTTTATGAATGGACTTAGGTTTCATACAAAACAGACTCAAACATTTTACTATCATGCATAAAGTTGTTGAATTGTGTGTCCCTGGTTCTTTAATATTGCTTCCTTTGACACGCCAAGGTCAGTAGTTTCCTTGGTGGGCTGTTTGGAGTTATAATAAAGTGTTGGCAGTTTGTAATTAAGCTTAGGCTTAATGGTGGTAGTTCAGTTATATTAGATAATTTTTTCCTCATTTTTAGGAATTAGTATCCTGCCAGTCCAGCACTAATTATGGGTAGTGTTATTTCCAAATCAGTTGTGTTAGCAATAGCAATTTTTGGCAGATAAACAGGTGGAGCACTAATACATATGTGTGTATTTGTTATCCATAAAAATACATACAATTTTTATATACTGTAGATAAAAGAATATACAATATAGAGAAGTAACTCATGCTTGCGTCTCTCTATGTGTCTTCCTAAAAAAAAATAATTGAAAGACCAGAACCTTTTTCCAGGAGACTGGTGGCTGAAGAATGCAGAATGCTGAAGAATTGCTGAGCTCATCTAGTTCACATGCTATTCCTAAAAGTCTGGAAAAGGGTTTTGAACCCCTGGTGAAGGAACAAAGAGATACTTGGTGATGGGATGGAAGTTACAGATGTGTTGTTCATGTGATGTCATCTTTCTGATTAGGATGTTGTAAATTTGAAGAATTGGAACTGTGTCTTTATGTATAGATCTTAGTTAAATATTATTTTCCATTGATTTTGAAAGGCTAAGGGTCAACTGTTGTCACTTTCTCCTCTGCTGAAAAAGATACTTGATAAACTTGACAGGGGCATTGGGAAATTGTATGTGCAATTTTCTCAAGAAATTTAAAACACTAATTTAGAAAACAAATGTTGTTCTGGCAGAACTAGAATTGGTGGTAAAAGCTTCAAAACATTGGTGCTCACTGGAATCTTCATTTTAGAGAAGATTATGCACTCATGTGTACCATAAAAATATCTTAATTATATTTGTCAAGAGACTAATTTAACATGTAAACCCGATATTAACATAAAAAACATGGTTTAGTATAATATTATGTGACTACATCAATTTGCGATATATTCTTAGCCACGTAAATCCTAAAATTAGTGTATTGTTTCAGATGTAAGGTCAGCGTTTTCAGGTATGTTTTCCATGCTATTGATGGCATATTTGCTATCTTACAGCAGCATTGCAGATTTCCATTGACTATGCATTAAAATTATAAAGATGTGGAGTTTGTACATGTTCCAGGATAACTATTTTATATGGTTTATATAATTCGTATAAATTTTATCTGGGATTTTTTTATCAGTTTCTTCTCCAATGCTTTGTCCTTGCAGCCTTTCTTTTCCAGTTCAGCTGCTGACTGTCTTAAAATGTTAAGCAGTCTCTGCTTATGGTTTACACTGGACATGAGAGATGATGGGCAGATTGGAGCAATGAACAGAGAAGAACTGTCTGAAGTTAAACAAAGGCAAATGCAGGGTCCTGCACCTGGGGAGGAATAACCCCAGGCACCAGGACAGGCTGGGGGCTGACCTGCTGCAAAGCAGCTCTATGGGGAAGGACCTGGGGGTCCTGGTGGACAACAAGCTGTCCCTGGGCCAGCAGTACCCCTGGGACCAAGAAAGCCAAAGGAATCCTTGGATGCATTAGGAAGAGCACTGCCAGCAGGTTGAGAGAGCTGATCCTGCCCTTCTTCTCCACTCTGGTGAGGCACATGTGGAGTTCTGTGTCCAGTGCTAGGCTACTCAGTTGAGGAGAGAGGTGGAACTCATGGAGTGGGTCCAGTGGAGGGTGACAAAAATGAGTAAGGGACTGGAGTGTCTCTCTTATAGAGAAGGGCTGAGGGAGGTGGTCCTGTTCAGCCTTGAGAAGAGATGACTGAGAGGGGACCTCATCAAGGTCTATAAGTACCCAAAGGGAGGGTGTCAGAGGATGGACCAGCTCTGCTGAGTGGTGTCAAAAAATAGGACAAGAGGCAATGGGCAGCAACTGATGCCCAGTCAGTTCCACCTGAATTTGAGTAAGAACTTCTTTACTGTGCAGTGACTGTACACTGGAACAGGTTGCCCAGAGAGGGTATGGAGCTTCATTTACTGGAGATACTCAAGAACTGTCGGGATGCAATCCTGTGCAAGATGTCCCTGCTTGATAGGGACTTTGGACCAGATGAGTCACCGTGGTCTCTTCCGGCCTGAGCCTCCTATGATTCTAGCTGTACGTTGCTAACATTGACATGCATTTCCAGGTATTTCTGCCTCTTACATGGGAAAACAAGGTATCAGGGAAATCAGATCAGTGGAGACAGATCTGTTGTTTGTCCCAGACTTGTTTGTCCTAGTGGCACAACAGCAGGGAGCATTAAATCTCCCTGGAAGCAAAGAGCTCATTTAATTTTGGTTTTCTGAATGATGTTTGCATTTCATAGCCTGAGTAGGCCAGGTGTGTTTTTGTGCTTTATTTGTGTGTGGTGCTGTGTTCTGAGTTGAAGTGTGGCTAGGCTGGGAAGCCTTTGGATATGATCTGAATATTACCAAGGTTTCCATTAGTGTAATGTTTAGAAGTGGGTTTTAAGCTGCTCTCTGGACTTTTAAATGATTTGTGGCTTTGTGAAGAAAATAGCAGTATTACAGTTCTGGTTCATGACAGGTTTTGTGGAGCATCACTGTGGAAATAATCTGTCTTGACTTGACTGCAGGGTGCCAGTCGTGGTTTCATAGAGCCAGGTATGCTTCTGACAGTACCAAAACGAACATGGTCAGTTTTTAAAAGCGAATAAACAACAAATCTCAACAGCATGTCTGGGTCTGTTTCAGAGAATTTTGGACATTATGTGTGTGGTTACCTACATGTAAGTAGCTCTCTGGCAGCACAATTAGATTTTTTCCTTTCTCCCTGCTTGGGGCAGCAGGGACTGATGAAAAGCCTCTGATGAAAAGCAATTCCCATGAATTGCTCTGTCCTGTTTGTGAAATAATAAAGCAGCTTACCCTTTCACCTCTGTAATAGCAGCAAGTCATGGAGTAAGTAGGGACTGAAGAAGGCGTGGGATTTTTGCCTTTTAGGTGATAAATAGTAGGATGGGAAGATAAAGCCAATCCAGGCTGCATGCTGTGTACTTCACCTGCATGGGAGTGTTCTGTAATTAGACTTACATGCAGTATCGAAGGCGAAGTAGAAATTATTCTTTTAAACTCAGATATGGACAAAATGCACAATAAATTGATGCGTGACAGGCATTTTTCTGAGATTTTTAGCACTGTGCTTTCATTGCTGTTTGGTTTCTATTTCATCCCTGCTCTTTTCTTACTTTTTTCCTTTTACTCTGTTTTTATTAGATGTTGTGTGTGTGGTTTTTTCATCCTGTTTCCTTGGTTGCTCATGTGTCTTTCTCACAGTGTTGTGTATGATCTGAGGATGGTTCTACAGAACCAACAATTTCACAACTGGAGCCTCACAAGAAGGTGAGAATAGGTGGATGGGGCACATGAGACATGCAAAGCTCACGAGCTGCTTCTTGAAGGCAGGTTTTTGTGCTGCCCTCCATGTTAGGTATGAGAAGGTAGAGCTGAACAGGGTGCTTGTTATTTCACACATGGCACAGTATTTGTGGTGGGAGTGAAAAAGGAGCTGTGCTCTCTCTCCTTCTGCCTCTTTCTGCTCTTTTGCTCTGCCTCCATTTAGCGCATCTTTAGCTTTCTCCTTCTGGATTGCAGCTCCAGGGACACCCATCCTTCCAGTTGCTACCCATCTTCTTTCCAGTTTATAGCGGGAATAAAAAGGGTTACTTTAAGAAAACAGACTGTAGGGTTGAAAGTTTTTTCTGTTGCTGTTATGTTGCTTATTCATACATGAAGCCTAATGCATGACTGCTTTCGGTACAGCTCATCTTTTGGTCTCAGGCGCAGGGCTTTGAAGTAAGAGTTCATTTTCTCATTCGCTCAGCCAGAGAGATCCCACAAAAGGGTACTCATCATCTTATTCCTTTCAAAATGCATCCATGGCTGTTATTAAGCTTCACATAAAAAGAGTAATCAGTATAACGAGGTTGGTTGAAGACAGCTTATACTAATAATTGCTGCTGTTTCTAGGGCTTCCCAGCTGAGCGTGGCTTAACTGCCAGGTGAGTTGTGTAGCCATGCCTGTATCTGCAAGGTGGAAGAGGGAGGGTTGTTTTTTTACCTAGTAGAGGTCAGAAAGGTTTGCAAGGAACTTACATCTGATGGCAGTTAATAAAGCCAGCCTCTTTAGCAAATCCAAATATCATTTGTACAATTAATTTCCATTAAGTTTTAAATAAAATCCATTGTCTTCCTGGTTGTTTACTTTTTTTTTTTGCAAAGAAGAACTGAAAGACCATTTTAAAGTATCCATTATCTACTTTTCAGATCAATCATGACAAGGTAAATTGAGTATGTAAGTCAAAGTGTGACACTTTAAACCTCAGAGTACTTTGTGTCTGACTTAAAAATCAGCTATGAACGTGGAATTTGTGGGTTCTATTATTACACAGACAAATAAATGTGAGTGAAATACAGCTACAGAAACCTGTTGGAGAGAGTGAAGTCTGAAACTATCAGCTCAAAACCTGCTTCTGTTTACTTCCTCTAAAGAAGTTAGTAATTCTTTACAGTCTTAAAAAAGCAGCTTCCATAAGAGGAAAATTCAATACCTTTTGTGGCGGACTGTGTCAAATTGAAATGAAAACCCCCCACCACTGTGGGGGAAAAGGATTTTGTTTCTGCTCTAAGTGCTACTTTCAATGCAGCTTCAAATTTGGAGCAATCATGATGTAAAACTGCCCATCTTTTAGCTCATTTTTGCTGGCTTATATAGTTTCACAAACCTGCAGAGACAGATATGACAGAACAGCCTGTCTGGTGAAAGAACACGAAGAAAGCTAAGTGCTTAAAAATTGGCATTCACCTTCTTTCAGACAAAATGCATTAGAATATTTCTTTACACCTGGAATGAAATTACTGCTTTGTTGAGATGCTGTCATGTTTGTTCTATTATTTTGCTCTTAATTTAATGAATCCCAGAGCCTCAGGATACCTACTGACATAGCAATTGCAATGGAATATAGAAGTAATTTTTCCAGCCCTTTTGTGTTGTTCCAGCTTATTTGAGAGCACATTTTATCCATCAGCATTTGAATGCAGTACTGCTTTCTTGCTATGAACAAAAAGGTAATGAAGGGTGGTAGTCAGAGAAGGATATCTGGTATTGGAAGTGGGAGAGGGGATGAAGTATGGTATTATGCAATATAGCTATGACATCAAGCACAATGGGTGGTGTATGTTGCATGCAAAATTCAGCTTAACCTTTCTCATGAGAGATCCACAGAAGTTTCTGTAGGTTCTGCTGCTGCCTAATGCAGTGAGAAAATCTGAGTATATCAGAGCCAATACTTTGATTTAAGAGAAGTAAAGTTTTACCAGCCAGTAGTGTCTTTTCACCCTTTCCGGGCAGAGAAAAAAAAAATTAACTCCTCCACCACAGAATTCTTTTACTTCAGAATTTCACTGCCTCATGCTAGTCCCCTCCATGATAATGTGCCTCTGAAACGTTAGCAATGCTATTTAGAAGCATTATGGAGGGCATATGAAGCCCTTCTGCTCCCCCAAGGAAAGGGGCATTAGGAATGGGTAGTGATGTAGGATATTCGTGGTTTTATAAGAGAAATGGGATTTAATGTAGAAGAAACACTTCTCCTTTGGCTAACAGTGCGTGACAGAACGTGTCTGTGTTAATGTTTTCTATCCCTCCCTCTGTCTTTTTCCAGTTCTACTCCAGAACTTCAATGAACCCACACCCACATAATTGATTTTATGCCCTCATCTTATCCCACCGTAAGCGCATAAATCTTCATGTAAACATTTATAAGCTGAGTGTAGCAGTGGAGAAGCAGGTGCAGGTTGCAGCACTGGGTAGGAGGGGAGGGTTCAGGAGGGTCTGCTGGACCCTGCTGTCAGTGGAGAAGAGATGGAAGTGGGCACACGGATGTACGCAAGGGTTGAGAGGGAAATGCCTTGTGTGCTAAGGGAGGGGTAAGAAATAGGGGAAGGGGAATAATACCACGGGCATGGTGGAAGCTATTTATCTTGGTATGTGTGGAGCATGATACTTGCTAACGTACCCTGGGAAATGCCCTCAAACAAAGAATGTTTTGCAGCTTGGTGTGGTTGATGTCCATTGGCAGAACGAGAAGTCAGGAGGTTTATTGTTACTGGTGCTGGCAACTGTTCGTGGATGAATGCAGCTGGCAGTGCTCTGAGGAAACTGGAAAGATGAACTAGTGAATCAAATGTCCAGGCTTTGAAATATATGTGCTTGTAGACAGCCAGACATCACTCACTGGAGCTCCAATCAGTAACTGCAGTGAGTACTTCGTTTTAGGGTGATATTCTGGTATCAGTCCTGACCGAGGATAATTCTGCCTTCATTACTTGATGATATTTTAAATATGTGCAGTACTGCCTCTCCAGAAATTTGTGCTCAATTTAAAAAAGAAGCAGTGATGAGAATGTAAGGTTTCAAATTAAGAATTACTGTTATCACCTGTTAGGTTGTTTGACTTGTTTGTTATAATCACTGTTAAATTTGTTTGGTTTTTTTTTAATGCTTACTGCAAGTTTGTGTAGATATCTTTTATCCATTTGAACTTACTCTGTCTTTTGTTCTTAAAAAGCCATCTGTCAGATATCTTCCTTGTGTTGATACTGGGAGGCACAGACCTTTAATTTCTTTCTGATACACTGAAATGTCAAGATTCCTTCCCTCCTTCCAAATGAGAAGTTTTCTAGAGTTTATGTTTGGTTTGTTGAAATTTTTAATTTCTTGAAGTATAGAGACGAAGAACTAATCATGTTTACTCAATTATATTGAAGTGTTGCCACCATCCTACCTGGATATCTGAAGCAGAAGTTCACGGGGCTATTTTAGTCCCTCCCTGCCCCCTCTTAATAACTGCATCACTGCCATATCATGTTCACTTGCTTATTCATGGTGATGCCCAAATTCCATTGAGAGCTGCAGCTTTTCAGGACGCAATACTCCAGGTGTGGCCTCACCAGTGCAGAGTACAGGGGAAGGATCACTTCCCTGGTCCTGCTGACCACGCTATTTTTGATACAGGACAGGACACCATTGGCCTTCTTGGCCACCTGGGCACACTGCTGGCTCATGTTGAGCTTCCTGTCAATTAGTACCCCCAGGTCCCTTTCTGCCTGGCTGCTCTCCAGCCACTCTGTGCCCAGCCTGTAGCGCTGCAGGGGGTTGTTGTGGCCAAAGTGCAGGACCCGGCACTTGGCCTTGTTGAACTTCATCCCATTGGAATCAGCCCATCTCTGCAGTCTATCCAGATCCCTCTGCAGAGCCCTCCTGCCTTCCAGCAGGTCGACATTCCCTCCCAACTTGGTGTCATTGGCAAATTTGCTGATGATCGTCTCAATCCCCTGATCTAAATCA
>VYXB01001182.1:510184-643794 GCA_013397135.1 Pachyramphus minor | reverse complement strand
TTCATACTGAGAAACAAAGGCCCTGAAAAGGAGCTAGAAAAGCTTAGTATCTACAAAATGACCGTACAAATGCTCTAAAGAATAATTTCATTCACAACAGTATAAGCTGATACGAGAATAAGAGCTCTGGAGGAATAAGTCTGTCTTATTTAACTTTCCTTTATTAAAGAGGATTCATTCCTTTACTCTATTGACTTAAGCTAAGAGAGATTAGATTCACTCTGTGAATGAGACAAAGAGGTGATCTTTACCTTACCAGTGGTAATGTTTGCTTTTCTGTAACATTTGACTTTTCCTAAAAAGAGTGGATTTTCCTCAGTGAATATTGCCAATAAGCACCTGCAACATGTCAGCTGTAAATCCAGAACACTGATGGCCTTTTTAAAAACTCTCCATGTTTTACAAGGCTTCAAAAAGTGAAAGGCTTTCCAGTGCTGAGGACTAATCATTTTTACTAAGGAAGTAAATCAGTTTGGATTAAGTACATACTTAAAATCCCATGGACTCCTGAGTTAGTTGTACAGGTGTTGGACTGGTTTTTTAAAGATGATCCCAAAAAGACAGCCAAAATCACTTTAAAAGAACATCTCTAATCAGAACTAAATGCTAGTCTAGATGCATCTTAAATTATATGCTCTGATCAATACAAATGTGATCCTGTATTCATATACACTCTGAAAGAAACAGACACTGACAGGGCATCCCATAAGGGGCACATCAAGAGTTGCACAATCACAATCTCACCGCACTCCTATGAAATCACCAGAAAACAACATACTTTTTTTGCAGCACAGAATTAGGTAGAAAGAAAGCCTAAATTTCTGAAAATGAAAGTGATATCGGTTTCTTCCTCCTGTTTTCACCAAGCAAACAAGAATCAAATTAAATCTCTTGTTATGTACAATCACTGATCTCTGTGACTATATAGGCCAAGAAGCAAGAGGATATGGCCCAAATATACAAGGGTATTTTGGCATAGGAGACATATTTTAGAAAAGCTAATACTTAGATAAATATAAACTTAAATTTTCTTACAAACTCCAATGGTTTTAGTTTTTCCTGAAAAATACCTTGCTTCTAGCTGTTAGTGTTGTTATGTATTAGTAAACCCACACAATTTTATACTGTTTTCTCATTTACTCATTTTGTATGTAACTCTTCCAAAGTAAGATGATGGTATAAGAAAAGAAAGTATTTATTATCTGAGATATAATAACTTAAACTGTTTTTCAGCTTTTCTTGATGATCATTAACAATGACCCTGAAGAGGCTAGAAGTGTGCTCTCATCCCACTTCGGTATGATGTATTGAAGGCAGGACTACCTTAGACTGAAGGGGCTGAAGAAAACTTTATGATGTTCAGCAGGAAGAAACAGTAAGTCCTGCCCCTGGCACAGGCTAACCTCCATCAATAGCACAGGCTGGGCATTGACAACCTGGCAGCAGCTCTATGGAAAAGTGCTTGGGGCTCATGATGGATGGCAAGCTGGGCATGAGCCAGCTGTGTGTCCTGGCAGCATAAAGGTCAACAGCATCCTGGGCTGCATAAGCAGGAGCAGAGCCTGGAGAACCAGCAGAGGCTTATTCTCCAATAGCTGCCATTCATTAGACTGTACCTAGAAACTGCATTCAGTTTTGATTCCCACACTATGGGAAAAAAAAACCCCAAAGGAAGTAAGTTGAGAGGTGTGTTGCTGGGATGGGTGCGGTTGAAACACTAGCCTGGTGAGGAGAAGCTGGGGGATGTGGGCATTTTCAGCCTGGAAACGGGGTTTCTCTAGAGACAACTAATAACAGACCCCCAGTGCTTACAGGAAGATCATCAAGACAGAGCTAAGTGTCTTTCAGAGTGGCATATAGTAACAGGATGAGAGACAGCAGGCAAATATTGAAACAAGAGAGGGTCAAACAGGTTATGAGGAAAAGTATTTTCCTCAGAACAGTTGAACAGGTTTCCCAGAGAGGCTCTGCAACATCCATCCTTGGAGACTTTTGAGATTCAATTGGATAAATTCCTGAGCAACCTTGTCTGACCCCATATCTGATCCTGAATTACCGCATTGGCCTATGATTCTCTGTATGTGATTTATTTTTGCTCCCTTTTAGCAAAAGAGAATCAACCTAGCTGAGCCGCACAGTGCAGTGGTATTCTCACCACAGGCATTACCAGCAGTAGGCATTACCACAGCATTCCCAGCAGACATTACCACCAGAACACAATGAGAAAGTATTTAGCTATAAGTCTTCGTAGCAGAGCTCTGGTCTTTTCCTTTCATCTGTATCTAGAGAAACCACTCAGTTTTTGGCTTAAGAATTCATATTTTTCCCAGTAATTTTCCAAATGGGCACCATAGAATTATCCTACAATGGGGAATTTTCCTGTGCAAGTGCTCAGGATAATAAGCCTTAAGTGCAGGTTTAGTGCCACAGAAACATAACTACATAACATGGCATTGTATAGATTTCACAATAATCACAATGCTTGGTATTTACATAATACAACTTCTGAATTCTTAACATACTATTAGCAATTTGCATTTAATAACAGTAGGGTCATCAGGCTGCAAAATGCTCAGGTGACCCCTTACTGTTTTACATTTCAATATTACTTTTGATTCTGCAGCATCACTTTTATTACATCTTAAATTTGAATTAATTTGATTTCCCATTGTTTGGGATCTGAAAGGATTTCACACAAACTTATCTGAATGCAGACACAAAAATTAACCAAGCTCCCCAGCAGCTGCTGAGAATTCCTGAAGGATGACAAATTCTGGTAAATTTGATAGAGAAATGATGGAAAAAAACAAAGATCAAGAGAGAATGCCCTACTGAGAAGAAAAAACAAAAAAGAGGAACTGTTAAAATGTACAATCAATAAGAAATCAGTGAAGCAGAAGTTGGACTGTATAGATGACAAGGGTAATAGTGTGTTGATAGACTGCCAAAAGAAAGTAATTAATTCTTTCACTCACTACTCATAAAGAACATGAAATTAATGTCATAAACTGACAGATAATTCACAAATAAGGACAGAAAATTATTGAAGGTGCAGAAGTTATAAAGAAATCAGGGAGCTTTGTTGGAGAGAACCAGAAAACATAGCTGTAATCTGAATGAATTTTAAAAATAGATTTTGATCTTGTAAATATACCTTCAAAAATGTAATGGTTAAGGTACACAAAGAGTATTTATTATTACTAGTATTTTCTTATGCAACACTGAAAAGCTTGGTCTGGAAGTACATTACTAGAGGATAGCAGTATTTTTAATGACTTTTTTTTTGCTCATTTTACATGTAGTGATAAAAGGAGATAACATTAAGTAAAGAATTGGTCAGACTGAAAGAAGAACAAAGACATCAAACACACTGAGAATGACCTCCAGTCATTTTCACAAGTATAAACTCATCACAATGAAGAAACATCTATATCTGACTGTAGTGAATCACAGATTCAAGACTGAGATGCTAAATAGACTAATCCTATAAAAATCTGAAAAGAATTAATTTGCACATACTACATAAAATAATTATATTTCTATGCAAATTGATCCTGATTAAATTACACTGGAGAGGGTGAATATGGGGAGTTGGCATCTGTTTGGTTGTTTTTCATTAGATTTCTTTTCTTAACATATATTTTTCACTATCTCATGTGAATTGGAAAAAATTAAGAGTAAAGTAACAAAATATTACAGACACAAAAATTGCAAGGCATTCTTATCAGTAAAATAAGCCAAAACAAACAACAGCTGAACAGAACAGATTTGATACAATGCAAAAAATAACTAAGGCGTAAATTTTGCAAATATACATTTCTACAGAGAACTAAGCCAAAACTTCATTATGCAACAGTAACTTGAATTTTACTGTGCTGAGATTCTGCAAAGAAAAAAATGCCAAAGAAATGTTAAGTTCTAGTTTTATTTTGCTTTGCTTTTGATAACACCACTTGATCCTTAACCTGTTTTATCTAACCTCTTGGGTTAATTAAAACGCCAGAGTCCCCAACCCAGCAACCAAATGCTTTCACAGTTCTGTTTGATAACCTGTATAAAATGAATGCTCATCATCATATGTGACTGGACCACAGTCAAATAAAGAAAACCTCAATAGCTTTGCAGGCAGCAGAAACAGTCATGGCAATTTTGTACTGCTTAAATGTCACATCACAAAACAGAACTACAACAGTACATATTTTCTTCATGGCACTTAACAAAAAAATATTTCTCTATCTGCTAAATTTATGCAAATGCATTGACATGAATACAATTTGACATAGATTAACTTGTGCTGATTCACCAGGGTCAGGATTATCCCCTCAATGTAGAATTAAACAAACCGTGTGAGTGGGAGAGAATTATCTACAAGAAACAATGTACCAGCACTGCATATAGCAGGAAGAATTTAGGGAAGTGAATTACATCAGAATACACTTGGTGAAGGAAAAATTTGGAAAACGTTTTGCTTTTTTTAACATCTATAGGAACATGTACATACAGTATTGCCACAGGTACTGAAATGTAGGTAGTAGTACGCTGACTGTGGCTACATGTGAGACTTTAGTGGCATGTTTTGATATCTTTCAATTTACTTACAACAAACAGTAGAATCAGTACTACCATAACAAGCAGTTTGTCTAAAATCTTTTACAGTTTTATGTTTCATTATGACTTGTTGCTGATGAGCATAATACATTTATTCTCTTCTCTGTTAAAAGCTTGTCAAAGTAATATAATCCATTGCCTTCACTTCATAAAATGTTGCTTTTCCAGAGTAATGCTTTTTTAACTGCAGACTCAGAAATACATAAAAAGAATGGGAAAAATGAATATGATGGAAATGTAACTCATAATTATTGCAGCAGTTCTACTCGTTACCTCCAGAAAGATGTATGGTGAATGAAAATCCTCATATGAAACAATTTTTAGCCAAATAAAATGTGATTTAAATTTATCATACTTACCATAAGAAGTCTATCTCCAACCTGTAACCTCCCATCTTTTTGTGCAGCTCCCCCATCAATAATCTTGGTGACATAAATGCTGTTGTCCCCAGGGATGTGTTGGTTTCCCACCCCTCCTGCAATACTGAATCCCAGACCTGGAGAAGATATTGTAAACAAAACATTAGCAATACACTATAAAACATCAAAGAGAAGTGGAAAGCAGCATATATACAGTACACTTACAGTATTTTTTACAGAAATACAATTAACATAAGTAGGGTCATTACTGTTACTTTCCCTGAAAGGTCAAGGAAAAAACTAAATTAAGGACATTCCTTGTCATTTAAAATTGTAGGAAGGTAGAGAAAAAATAATTGAACCAGTGATGATTCTATACAACCCACTCGCTGAGGGCCAGTACCACCTATGTCAAGAATTTATGGCCCACCTTGCAATGACTGGTAATAAACTGAATGAATATTGAAGTTTATTTTGTTAAATGTTGGTGTAAAATTACATCACCACCTACCAGGACAAAATGAAAAGTGTTCTGATTGTCCACACAATTTGAAGAATAATTGGAGCAGTCAACTGAAGGGTTTGCAAGTTTATGGTGTACCACAGTGAAGGGTCAGTTAAAGTAAAACAGAAACAATGTAGATGCTTGGATTTAAATCGTGGAGGTTTTTTCTAGGACACAAACATCTTCGGCTATGGATACATAAATTGAGAAAGCAATAGTCCTTTGTACATATATAGCTTCTGTTAAGTGATCTGTGAAATTCCTAGATAAACACTCAAACACCCAAACTTCAGAACAACGTCAATATACGCTGTTACAATTCAAGAAAAGGAAGGTAGAATAAAGAAATGTTGGGGGAAGAAAAAAAGACAGTTTCACCCCTTTCCTATTTTTTCTATCCTCTGACATATTACATAAACAGATAAATGACTGATTTAATTTATAAGAACAGTTAAATCTTTTAATCAGAGAAAGGACAGAAAAAGCAGTAAAATGCAATAGTAAAAAAATGAATTGTCTGGAATTTGGCACTTTATCACAAACTCAACAGCCAGACTTCTTGGGCAATAAAAATTAAGGGATGGTATATTTAATACGCACAAGGTTTTTAGTATCTATTTGCATGCAGAGATAAGGGTTTTTTTGAGTGAATTAAACATTTTTTTCTCCCATTATTTTTATTTGCTCATCATTTTAGCTTCAAAAAGACGTGACGTCAGATAACATAATGGACTATTTAATGGATCATGCCAAACCCATAGATTACAAAAAGAAACCCTTAAATTTATATCTCAAATTGAAACACTACTTGATTAATTAAGATGACTATTAACAATACACATGAAGTTAATTCAGAAATATGGATAATTCAAATAAATTAAATTTATTTTCCAGCTAAAGTTGCTGATCACTGTTACTATTTATGTGTGTTGGCCAGGACAACTACAAGGATAAAAAGATTATTATTTTCTCAGCATAGAAGAATTTCTTCATTACCCTGGGACTACTAACAAGAAGCAAAGAAATATTCTAAGAAAACATCAAGAATGGAAATTTTCTTTAAAACATTAGTTGTGGACAAGGAACAATTATTGAATAATGTTTCTTGGTGATATCATTATAATAATCTTGACCCCAACAGCATCTATATAAGCTTCTACCCGTAAAGTATAGATCTGAGAGAATTCTAGGATGATGATGGGAGAAATTGAGTGGGCTAGATTGCAGCAAGAGGGCTTTTTCAGCTCCACTGCTCACCTAGGGCATGACCCTGAGAAGATTGGGTCATAGCCTGCTTTGATGTTCTTCTCTCCCCTTTATTATCATTGTATGCTTGTAAAGGGGCAAGGTTGTTTCTGGCCACACAGCTACTCTGTATTTGGCACGTAGGGGGTCCTCATGCGGCCTGGTCCTGCTGCGGTATAAGCCAGTAGTAGCCAAGATGATCACTTCCTTTTTCTGCAGTGCTGAGTGGAGTGCTTGGCTTGCTGTTTGTTTGCATGGTTTTTTTACAACAGATGTTTGAAACTGCAAAGCAAAAGAGCAGAAACACAGGCTCCTCCCATTACAAAAGTGAAGCTTACAATAATGAAAGGAGTAGCTTGTTCTACTTCAGCCTACATAAAATTTACATGTGCTACACTGCGTGGGGCTACATGGTATTTGTAAGAAGAGTCTGACTTTGGGCATCCAAAAAAAAAGCACTAAGTATGAAAAGGTTTAAAAGAGCAAAACAACACATGGGACAACCCTGTTGGGAACAAAGGGAGAGTGGGTAGGAAAGAAAAAGAAAGATTATCCATGTCTTTCCTATCAGTAATGATTTAGTGCCGTTGTTTAATCATACTTGCCTTCTTCAAAAGATTTCTTCTTGGGAAGAATGGGGAATAGAACAACAGCTCATTTGATTTCACTTAAACGACTTTTGCTAATTGCTAGGGCACAAGGAAAGTATAATACAATAAAACCTTTGGGTAGGATTCATATGACCAAAATGACAGCAGACAACTATGCTAATCATTTATGCTACCTGCATGATAAACGAAAATTCATTAAGAACTTTTAAAGTATGATTCATCTCATTTCAACTAGACATCTGAAAAAGATGAGATGAATCACATTCTCGGTTTCTGAAAGGTTGGGCGCTGGATGTGGGAAGAGGTGGGTGGGAAGATCAGTGCTATGAAAGTTCACAACCTGAGTTAAGTCTCATCTCCATTTAGACTGAAGGTTTCTGTCTTGTTTTAAGACTTTGGAAAGATTGGCGCAACTCTGGTGTGCATCCCTAATCATTAGCTACTACAGGCTGGTCTTGTATCAGATTCTTACTCTGTTTTAAAAACAGAGAATCATTTAAACAATTGGAAACAACAGAGCAAGGCATGTTTTCTAAATGATCTTTTTCATTGTTCCATTGATTAAAAAAACCCAACAAATAAAATAGTACATTTAATTGCAGAATCTTTTTCTTATTGACTCCCATGGTTGGGAAAACATTTCTCTAAGAACTTGCAAGATTGGGAGTTGATCACTTCTGCTTTTGATGTGCACTTTGCTTCATAGCAACAGCTCAGCATGGAGAGAGCACACAATTTCCTCACAACAGGAATTAGATAGAGGATAAATTTAGAATGGAGCTGAGGAAGAAACGTTTTATGATGATGGTGGTGAGGCACTGGGACAGGTTTCCCAGAGAAGATGTGGATACCCCATCTCTGGAAGGGTTCAAGCACAGGTTGAATGGGGCCTTGAGCTACTTGGTCTAGTAAATGATAGCACTGGACTAGGTGACATATAAGATCCCTTCTAATGCAAANGCCGTGTCCTTAACCACTAGACCACCAGGGGCTCCCATAAACCAGGGGCTCCCATAATAATGGTGGTATAACCAGTCAGATTCAGTTTTGTTCAAAATCACTGAAGAAGACAGGCCCATATAAGATTGACCCAACGTGTAAACTAGTGAAGATGAGTCAAACTTCATTTCCTTCCATTTCCACTGGATATGTGCTTCTAAAAGCCTTTGGGTTCCACAAACACTGATCACTGATCTTGTGAATAGCAACATGTGACTTTTTACATCTATTTTACATTATTTGCTGCACCATACATATTTTAAATACATAGTTAAAAAATACCTGCTAACTAGTTTTCCGGTAAAACATAGGTTGGAGGTTCCCCCTATAATTAGTCCAGCAAAGTTACCTCTCTGTGATAATAATAAAATCACTGATTAAGACACAGTGGATGAATTATGCTGTGGGCATACCACTTCGCACTAAGCTAAGAGGGAGCTTAAAGAAACAACTGCAGATAGATAATATCAGCTTTCTAATGAGAAGTGAAGTTAAAGAAACTCACTCATAGCCCAAAATGGATGTTGCATTTTGCTACTATCCTACACAGAGAGCCAAGCTTACTTTAAATCAGCAAACTAAGGATTTTAGAATACAAATCCAACACGAGTTTCCCAGTTCCCAGTAGTGGAGAAGTCAGAAAAAGCAGCATTTAAGTCATGACCCTAAAATATAATTAAGAAGAGTTTGATTTGCAGGTACTTAACCAAACCAGTGTGCTTCAGAGACACAGAATGCATAATTCCTAGCTATACCACAGTATGCCTTACCTCATAACTGACCTGTGAGCATAGAGTAAGTTGTTGAAGCCAAAACATGAATAGGACTTGTAATAGAAATGTTATCACAGAAACAAATGAAATATGAATGGAAATTGAATGTACGCACTAGAAGAGGGAACAAAGCTTAGAGAAATTATGTGTATTAACAATAGGAGAACATTCGTAGCAATAAAACTTAGAATGAGTAATTTCTGTCATGCCTGGACAGAATGCCTGGACTCTGGAAGACTGCAATATAAGTGCCTTGTCAGCAGAAGACCCTGTACCACAACAGTGGAATGCTGGCAGCAAAATTGCAGCATGTGACATATGCCATTTTCTTGCCTGTAAGCCCAGCAGGAAAGCAGACGATATTAACAAAGATGTGTGTTTTAAAAATGAAGAAAAACAGTCAATGAACAGCAAACTTGTCTAAGACTTAGAGACTAAAGAAAGGACAATTCAGTGTAAAGGACTGAATAACAACACTAGACTCCTAGAGGGTATAAATCATCCAAAATCAGTCAGTCCATGGTTGCCAATCAAGAAAATGTGAAGAGATGTGGTAAGGGCTCAATGTCCCATGTCCTTTGTGTCACACACAAGTGAGTCAGACCACCTCAGCACATGCATCCTGGGGCCAAAAATGGGGATAAAAGGAAGAGTGAATGAAAGAAAGATCATAATTGGTTAACTTATTTGGAGATTTCATGAATGGATATAATTCCGTCTTCCTGTACAATCTCTCATTGCTTTTTGCCACAATCATTTTCTACAGGTGTGAAATGAACTGATTTGCTCCAGAACACGGTGTGAATTCGGATTTTAGGAAACTGTTTCAGGCAGCAAAACAGCCAATACCATCAGAAAGGATCCATGAAACAACTTGCCCCACTGAGGACCTTCCCTGATACTGCAAACCTGGCTGCTGTGTGGGACACGACACATCGACCATGCTCCTGTGAGCAAGCAGACAAAGCAATGAGGAACCTAAACTCCAGCAGCTCCTCCAAGGACCAGCCACTTCTACAACACTCAGTTACAAAAGACGTAGCTTGGTGTTGTTTTATTGTTTAAATTACTTAAACGTACAGAGCTGGCATCTATATAGTCTCCTTTTTTCTCCAAAAGGGAGAAAAGTGAAAGATACTGATGAATCTACCAATGAAATTGTCAAACGTGGACCACTGAAGCCAAATCCAGGTTTCTAACTAATCAAATTCCACTTGCAGGGAGGAAAGGAAAATGGGTTGTAAATTGTAAAAAGTAAAATGCTTTGACTGATAGAATGATTGATCTGCTTTGACAGGTACCACAGTTATA
Organism: Pachyramphus minor; assembly: GCA_013397135.1. NCBI lineage: Eukaryota > Metazoa > Chordata > Aves > Passeriformes > Tyrannidae > Pachyramphus > Pachyramphus minor. The sequence goes on along the minus strand of VYXB01001182.1, from coordinate 633,383 downwards.
TCCAGTGCTATATGAGTAAACAAACTATAAAAAAAAAAATTATAAACAGAGGAGCAGCAAAGAATATTTCCTCTTGTCCTTTGTTCAAGACTCTAGTTGCCAGTTTAGGTTTCCTGGAGGAGGTATATAGCACATATTTACAAACAGCATCCCACAATTGTGGACATTTAATATGCTTATTATACCTGTGACTTATGATTAGTATTCATTATTGACAGCAGATTCCTCTTTTATTTGGTACTTACAAAAGTGAAATACACTACAAAACAAAAATTAAAATATGTTTCACATTAATTATACAATGTTACACAGAAGGGACTGATCATCCTCTACAGAGCTCTCTCTCTCTCTCTTTTTTTGTCATACCATGAATCAATTCCTGAGAAACTATTAATCCCAAATATAGGATGTGACTTTATCTATCTCATCTCCTTCATGTTGTTGGGATAGATTCACGTACCAATTTATTTGAGTGAGTTCTTAAAACAATTCTTATTCCTGACTCATGTGACAGCTTATACCAGAAGGACTTAAATGAATAAAATTTGACTACATTTTGTTCTGTGGATGAAAAAAATCAGTCTAAAGTACAGGATGATTCATAAAAGTTTTACTAATATTCATAACATATTTAAAAGCTGCCTACTTTCATTGCCACTGTTAATTCCTGTTTCAGACCCTGCTCCCAGATAACTTCAGAGAGCTCTTTTAGTAACCAAAAATTTTATAATTGTCTTGACCAGGAAAAAGGCCCATGTCCCTACACATCTAATAGAGCATATTGTTATCTGGTGTTTCTAATAGCCTTGGGTTAAAAACTTCAAGCATCTTCCTTATTGTTTTGATTTTTTTTTCCCCCCAGAAATATCCAGTGTTTTCAGTTATTTCCCAGCTGATGTCAGATAGAATAAAAATGATGCACAGTGTTACTAGGTAAGAAGAATATTCTATGAAACCACCTTACACAAGAAGAAAACTATTGTTCCCCTTATGCTGTGTCTCATTATATATGAATGCCTTCAGGTATATATCCAACTGGTTTTGCACAGTTCCTTTGTTCTTGTCCACAGCCATTTTTATTGTTATTATTTTCATTAATCCCTACATTCTGGCTGCCTGTGCATCACCTTTCCATATTACTGAACCAACAGAGATGTCAGATTACAGTACAGCCTCTGCTTAGGATCAAACTGAACATCACACACCGTACTTCCATTGAGTATGGCCAGTATGCTCATGAAAGATGCTATGACTGGATGCTATTTGGCAGATGTGATTAGAAAATAAACAGTATATTTTTTCATCATTTATTTTTGCAAACTGAAATTTTTAAAATAAATTTCAGTACTATAATAATAGTGATATAAAATTAGTTCTAACTTTAACTATTCTTGATTTAACAAAAATGAAAAAGTAATTGAAATTTAACGCATCATAGTAACAAAAACTTGCCAAAAATCCCAGTGCAAGATTCTGCAGAGGCATGTCCTTGATGCTTGCCTGATGAGAAAAAAGATATTGATCTCATAGAGATTAGAATGTCTCCAAGACACTAGTGCATATGTACATTCATACTATCCTAAAGAGCTCTTTGATGGACTAAAGGTTTGGAAAAATGGTAGCCAGATAAAATTGAGAGGAGAGACTGTGGTGGCAGCTGCTATCTGGTGTTGTAGTGATGGCTAGTTGAATATCTAAGCAGATTTTCTGTACATGTAATTTTAAAATTTGGTTACCATGCTGCCAACTACAGCTCCTTACACCTATTCCAAAGCACCTTTGTGCTGAAATATCCTGGAAAGCTCCCTGCCCAGTGCTGCATTATCTGAGCTTTCTCTTCTGCTGGGGACAGGGAAGTGCAAAATATCGGTCTCTCTTTGGACAAAAGGGTTCATCAGTATCACCTGAGACCACAAAAGCCGGAAACACAAAAGAGTCCAGAATATGAAAAAACATTTTCTGGATATTTCAGGATTTTCTTGCTGAGTTACCTTGCTCTAGCCTCAGGAGCAAATATAAACAAACTCTTTCCAGTTACTTTAGCATTCTTTTGGCCATCAAAATCAAACATTGCAGTCAAATTTATTGGGTTACAACATGAAAGGAGGTAATCTGTTTTCAGGACACAGGGTTACACTCTTTGGTTTAAAAAAAATTGTTTACAGTTCCAGCCAGAGAGAAAACCATGAGAAAGTGAGATTATGACGCAAATGTTAATACAGCTGCAAGGCAATGAGTGCATGTATAAAAACAATCATGCTGTAGATACAGCAGATAAAGCATCAGTACATTATCATAATAGTAAAGCTAATCTTTCCATAATCTTTATTAAAGCCTTGAAAACACATCTTGTAAAATTACACCGTTATTTTTAGGAATTTGTAAAAAATTCTCTAACAAACAAATGAAAACAATCCCTTTTTTATATTGCTTTGCAGTTAAATGTTTTTCCTGTTATGATTTTTTTCCTTGCATATATTGTCCCTAAAGACACATTCTCTTCAGATATAATAGAAAATAAAGGAAACAGCAAGTTAGAAAAATACACTTAGAGCCTCATTAGAAGTTGTGTTAATTCTATATTTTTACATTAATTCAAATTAATTAGGAATAAATTTCCCAGAAAGCACAGACAGTGAAGAGTGGTCTAATTGCACAACAGGAATTCTCAAGAATGCTTTAAAATTTGACTTGAAAAGATTAGGGAATTCGCCTGATTATTCACAATAATCTGACTTTTAAAAGCACTAATGAGGATTCAAGTTCACTGAAAATCATATTAAATCTCACTGTCACAATTTTACTAGTGTAAGTGCAAGAAAAAGAATATTATTTCATTTTTGACATATGCTGACACTCCAAGAATTACAGCAAGCAGTTTGCTTCTTTTAGGTAAAGCTGCATGATACATGATGTCTAAACATTTCAAGTTAAAACCAGTGAAATTATGTTTTTAAAAAAGTGAAGATTAGTGTTGTGGAGCAGAAAAATCCAAGACCTGCCACTTATGAAGAGGATTAACTTCTTATAATTTGATGGTTGTAAATGCCGTTTCCCTTCTCACATTCCTATGCCAAGTTTGAATATGCCTACGATTGAAGCTGTGAATGAATGGTGACTTCCTTTTCATGCAGGAAGTTTTTGCATATTTGTGGTGCACCCACAAAGACAGTTAGTTCTCATATCCAGAGGCAGTAAAAATCAGAATTTTTGATTAGGGTAGACATCATCTGGCTGGCTGCCTGTCTGATAAGATCATACATATATTGCAGGGCATACTGTTAAACACAGCATAAGTGGACTGTTTCACTGAATGTGATATAAATGGACTGCTAAAGACTATCTTTTTTTTCTCATTCTACTTTTTTCTGCATTACCAGCATTTTTCTTAGCAAAAGGTTGTTGGTTTTGTTTGGAGTTTTTCTTTCTTTTTGGGTTTTTTTTTCTTTCTTTGGTTTTGTGGGTTTTTTTTTGTTTTGTTTTGTTTTCAGCCCATCCTCACCCTTGCTCTTTTATTCACTTGGGCAAAATCCAACTGGACTATACATGACTACAGATGATAAAGACATCCACAGGAAGTGTTCAAGGTCAGGTTGGATGGGGTTTGAGCAACACAATCTAAGGAAGGTGCCCCTGGCCTTGTCAGGGGTGCTGGAACTAGATGGTCTTTAAGGTCCCTTCCAGCCCGAACCGTTCCATGATTCTAAGCAGCCAGTTGTCTTAATAAGCAGTGAAAATCCAGGTGGGAGGCTGAACAGTGCATTTTTAAGATTGTCATATGCTGACCTAAAACCTTACTACTGGCAAAAGAGACAACTTTGATCCGCTTCCTACCTTTGGCCACCTTTTCCCACTGCCTGCCTTGAAGCAGCCATGAAAATTTTCTAGCCAAATGGCAAATTGAAAATGGTATGAAGAACAAATCAAATCAATCTGAATCACAGACCAGGTGTATACTGACCAGCATCTACAGAGATGGCAGCAATAAGATTCAGCAGATGTGGATGGTGTTGGGCTCACATGTCCCCTTTGCTGGCAGCATGGTTCTGTACATGGCATCTTATCACAGAACTGTGACTCCTATGGAGAGCTGTGAAATGTTATATCACTGTTGCTCTGCAAACTCAATTTGGAAGAAGGAAAGACGCAGGGACAAGAGCAAGTAGCTGAAGTCAGTAGGACAGAAATGTCTATTTGGATTAGTAATGCATTAGAACAAAAGTCAATAAAAATATGCCTTTAGAGCATGAGCCATAGTGGCAGGAAAGAAAAAAATAAAACTGCTCTCCCAAGCTAAAGAGAGAGAAGTTAACAATTCAATATTTCTGCAATTTTTGCTTTGGAAGATACACTGATACTAGGAACCTTTCCTGGCTGGAAATCAAATATCAAGTCTTTAACTCACCCTTCCAAGAGAAGCACGAGGCTTCAGAATGTTGTATTCAACCACTTTGGTATGCATTGTGAGAATTTCTAAGCTGGAACACAGTTATGCATGCAGGTTGAAAGCAGTGGTAAAACAAATTATCTCTACTGTCAAAATTTTCTCTACTGTTCAAATTTTTAAGGCAATTACCCTCATTACCATAAATATACTCTATTTATTATGCATTTATTTCAACTGCATTTCCTGTTAAAGATTCCATTTTCCATTAATATGTAAGTCATAACCAACCAGCTCTCTAATGTTTTCACTTTGAGGAGAAGCATCTGGAAATGGGATGAACATGGCAGATCTTGATCTCATTGGTGTAAAACCAAGAGAAGTTCTGTTTCCCTAACTGCCTCCTCTCTTCACCAGACAATTTAACAAAATCTTGAAGGTTTTTTTCCCCTTTCACTTAGTGTTCATGCACTTTAATTTCACTTGACCTTATTCAATTCCTGATGCTACATAAATTCAGATGTAACTTTTGGGCAAAGAAAAAAAATAGCAGGTCATGGCTCCTCTGCAATGCCAAGAGACAGGTAGGCAGTTAGTGAAACCTGGAGTGACTGCAGTGAGAAGATCCAAAGAGCATGCTATTGTTTTTACGCTATATGTTAACTGGGCTTCAAATCCTGAAACATGGTTCACTTTCCATGCACGAAGTACACCAGCTGTTTCAGGTGTAGAAACCAACTCTATGCTGACAGTCAACCATAGTTTGCCATTCATTAACAAATAGTACCTATGTCATTTTCTGCACAAATTACTGTAATTACTGACAGCAGCACAAGTTATTTCACTTCCTAATAATGCAAATGAAAAGCATTTGTTCGTGTAGATGTGCACACCACGATCTGCCTTAGCTATTACTTTTTGATGAGATGTTAATATTTTTAGTCTTTGTATTATGTTAAGCTGTGTTTTTCCTGCCATTTTTTCTGATACAAATTAAATTTTGAAATCTACAGACTTTACACAGGAGAAAACTATGCCAGTTCAGGAAGATATGCTATTTGCTTTGTATAACATTAGGTGATGTATTTTTGAGTACAGCTGGGTCACTGCTTTCTAAGTTGAATAGCTCTTCTAGAAAAAATATTTAATAATTTGTCACCAATAAAATGGAGATAGAAGGAGCAGCCTGTCAGTTTGGGATCTGTTTAACAACCATATATGTCAGGACCAGTCTCATCCGTTTCTTTTGTTTGTCCTTCATCTGGTGAGGGGAATTTAACATTTATCTTCTTATCCCTATTACAAAGCTCAACAGAAATGCTTTATTGAAAAGCTCTCTGCCAATTATGTTGAAGCTTGAAAACACAAAATGAAATCAAATTTCATCTTGTAGCTTCTTATCTATTTGCAATCAGCCCATAAATAATCCGTCATGCATTCAGCTATTTCCTTCTTAAAAAAACAGAGAGAAATTGAGGCACAAATGTACAAGTAATTTTGCTTTTCTATGTAAGGCAATTTACAGAGTCCTGATCTTAAAAGTTTACAGGTATATAAACGATACAGAGAAAGAAAAGAGATGGTGCTTATTGAACAGAAGAAATAAGGAGAAGACACTCTCAAAATGGATTCACAAGTCATTGCCCTTTCCTTTGACTTTTTCTGTCTCCCCGAAACTTCAGTTTGGTGCCTTAGTTCAGTTTACTGATAATTCTGTCTTGCAGCACTCTAGGAAACAAAGTGAAATGAAAATGTTTTATTTGCTGGTGAGAAGCACCCTATACTCTCACTGAGTAAAATGGGTAAAATCAGACACCCATGCCTTTCTAAGAAAGATGAGGATAGACTTTTTAGTAGGGCCTGTAGCAACAGGACAAGGAGTAACAGTTTTAAACTAAAAGAGGGTAGATTTAAACTGAATATAAGGAAGAAATTTTTTATGATGTGGGTGGTGAAACACCGACACAGGTTGCTCAGAGGTGGTAGATGCCCCTTTCCTGGAAAAATTCATGATTGAATTGGATGGGGCTCTGAACAACCTGATCTAGCTGAAGATGTTCTTACTCACTGCAGGAGGGTTGGGACTAGATGACCTTTAAAGCTCTCTTCCAACTCAAAACATTCTTTCATTCTGTGATTCTATGACTTATCAGAAATTATGCCAAATATTTCCTAAGGGAATTGTATTCTATTATACGTAACTAGAAAGATAATGTGAACCCACATTTGAAACAGAAATACAGGGTTTTTTTTAGACTGGTCCCAGACTATGAAAGATTTTCTAAGAGCTTGTGTTTACAAGAGACAGGAGCAGAATTCTGTTTAGCAGAATTAAGACTCACAATATAACACTTACCTGGGATTATTCAAGCCTGAGTTACATTATGGATATTCTTTGAGTAAGAGTTTCCCTGGTATTTTTTTATCAGGGGTCTTAATGAGATTAGTATAACACTCTGCTATAGTATAAGACTCTGCTATTAGTCCCTCGAGGGGTTCCACCCAGGAGGGGTATTAACTTGTGATAAAACCCTTTGGTGAAGAACCAGCCACCCATCTGATCAAATTGCTCCTAAGGAGCATGATCCTGGCTTTAGCAACAGAAAAGTTGAAAAGACTTTGAAAAGAGAAATACAGATTAAGACTGCAGATTATCTGTTTTAATATTCATTAATATCTTCACATGAGCAGAAGTTTCTTTTCCAAAATGTTTTATCCCTCCTAGCCAAAGCTAAAGTAAAACAGACAGAAAATGAAAAATAGTCAATTATTGTTGAGGACAGACAAGGAAAATGTTTAGATTTTTTTTGTCTGGAAGACACCCTCTTTATTTCTGCAGGTGCAGGATTTAAATAGCCCTGTGCCTACTATTTGTCTTCATACTGCAGTGAGATGAGAAAATTATGTTATGGCCACTGAATCTGGGGACTGGAAGAAACTCAGTGGATCCTTTGTCTTCTCAACCTGAGGCAGGACTAACTATAGTTGCATCAGGCCTAACAAATGGCTGTCTGGCACACCTGGATATTTCCCATGCTACAGATCTGACGTCCTGCCTGGTAATCTATCACATCACAATCCTCACTTCTCCTAAATCTAGTACAAATCTTGCTTATTATTTGACTATAGATTTTGTTTCACACCCTCCCAAAGGAGCACAAAGAGCAAACTCACTCTTCAAAGACGTGCTGCAAGGCAAGAAGATTGTTGTCAGGTGCCCATAAAATGCTCCTCCCTCCCCTTCCCACCCCGACCCTCACTTAGTCTTTGGTATTTCAGATAAATGACTTCACATCACTCATTTATTCATAGTGGGATAGGTTTTTTAAATCTCTGATCATTTTTACTGCTTTCCCCTGGAGTCCCTCCAACTGGCGTACACCCTTCTTGAAGTGAAAAGCTCAAAGCTTTACTTCTGAAGGATGAAAGGAATGCTCCTGTCTCTTATAAACCATACCTCAATTTATAAAACCCAATATAGTATTTGAATGTTTCATCACAGCAGGATGCATAAGAGACAAGATGTTACAGCAAACAAAGATCTAGATATGCTTCTACAGGATCCTTTTCCCAACAGTTTTCTGTTAACTGTTTAGCAGATTTTGAGATTATTTCTGCTGAAAGCACTTTGCAGTTGTCCCTGCTGAATTATATCTTGGTTCTTTCAGACCACTTTCAGTGTTAAACCACCCCAGCACATGGAGTTATCTAAGAAAAAATGTGGAAGAGTTGTAAAAGAGAAGTATGGCCTCTTCTGGTAATCATTGCTCTTCAAACTTCGAGATGCTTATAACTGATTTCCTACTTGTTCCAATATTCATCTGGGGTTCTGAAAGTAAACTGATGGTTTTATAGTCCCTTGGCTCCTTTTATTCTCTTCAATGAAGATGAGTTTTGTGCTTACTCTTTCCAGTTTTTCGCCTTACCTTCTCCACACAGGTGTCCAAAGCCAACCATTGTCAGCACTCGCATTTCATCAGATAAATTATGGTGGTCTGTGATCGGGACCATCAGGACCCACAAGCGCATGAATATCTAACTTCTTTAAGTTAAGCTGCCAGACCTATTGGTTCTTCGTTTGAGGCTGAGGTCTTGTCCTCCTTGTTTATGATTTTAATCATGACAGCAACCTTATCAGAGATGACCTTTCTGTGAAAACTGATGCCAGCAAAAAGGTAGGCACTTTTCACACCTTGTCTTGAAAGGACCTATAATCTCAACATCTCTCTTTAACTACTAAGTATACCTCTAAAACTACAACCCTGCAGCACAGAGGGGATCTGATTTGCTATAATAGTATTTAAAAGTATAATTTAAAAATAACTTTCAGAAATTTAGAAATTATACACATCTGATGTGCAGACTATGGAGAAGATTTACCCCTGGCCTACCATTTACACTCAGTTCATTTTTCAACTACAGTACATAAAATGTACTGTGCTTACAAGAAACAACTTCACTAAATTATTTACTGTAATTTTATGTTTTCTTATTTCTGTTCTCTCTTGGAGTGGATAATATGTCTTCCTATTAATTTCATAAGACATCCTACAAATGTTCTGCGTAAGAGACAAAACAAAAAAAAAAAACAAACACACAGTTTTAAGAAAGAAAACTCTATCATGTCCTTATTTGCAAATATCACTTTCCAAAATAAACACATTTAGCATGTACTGAGGATATTGTTCCTTTTGCTTATGGAACATATCTTTTATCATATCCTAAAGACTTTTTGTGTCATTTTTTACATCTCATGCAGCTCTAAGATCTTGCTTTGCAACTGTTTCTAACCGATAATGATAGCAGAATTTTTTTTTCTAAGGAATCCAAGAGCAGGTTTTTTATTTGTTCATATAAATTACAACTCAAAATTCAGAAGCCAGCATCCCAGCTGACACAGATCTTTGTCCTCTTGGAATATTTTGGATATACTATCTAGTATTTACAGTTTCGTGGATGTTCCCTCCACCAATTTTTCAAGCTTTCAGAGTTGCATTTTTTCCTCAGAAATTAGCCACTAAAGATATAAGCATTAAGTTATCCCTTACCTTTCTCATATAATGACAGCCAAAATCTACCCTGGAGGAGGTCACAGTAATTCTTTTCATCTACCAAGCACACCAAATGTTTTATGTTGAGAAAAATGCATCAACTTGTCATTGGCCCAAGTGGCAGAATCTCTGAATGAAAAAATCTTAAATTGGTCTCTCTGCAAGCAAGAAAAAGAAGTGATGATCTCATAAATCAATGGTTTTACTGCTCAGTCAAAAGAAGAAGAGTTGAAGAGCAGCTGTCTATGTGCAGGGAGCACAAGTCTTTGGCACAGCAAGACTATATCTTGCTTCTGGAAGAAGCTTAATCTCACTTTGTCTGCAACACAGAAACCTCTGCTACATGTCAAAAATCAGCTGCCCTTCGTACACATCGCTGATGTGACACATGCAGTACCAGAAGGTTTGTGCATTGGAGTCCCAGAGCTTGGACTTCTTGGTCTCATATCTTGACAGCACAATTGGAAAGTATGTTCATCTGCACAGACTCTGTGTATCATGTCAAACAGCAAAAGATCTTCCACCTAAACTCTAAAATATAGCTGTCATTTCTAATGATATTATATTAGGAATACTAATATAAATGTAGGAATATAAATAAAATAAATAATATAAATTAGGAATACTAATATAATGTTTAAAGAAACAACACCAGCAATACTCCCCCCCAACTGATGAAGGAAAAGCAGTTTTTCAAAGCTCTTGGATCAAAGTCTTAAAATAACAAATAGCAAGTTAAAGCTAAAAGACTGTAGGGAAATTTCTTTTTGAAAAGTCTAGTATTTCTTTTGTTTCATTAAGGATAACTAGAGATTGATCTAGAATTTGGAATACTGAAAGCAAAATGAGGATGACAGACCCACAGAAAGGACTAGGATATGGTATTGGAAATAGTCAGATGAATGACTACTTGCAATTAATCACTTTGGTGTCTGGCTGTTGACTAAGCCAGCTATTCCCTTCAGATGTTCAGAGATGCTTTAATGTAACTCCTTCTTTTTTCTTTTTTTTTTTTCCTCTCCAACTAGTGGAAACAAAAGAATAATATTGAAAATCTAGAATACGTTTTTAAAATAGGCTGCAGAGTGATATTTAATTTACCATATCACTTGAATCTTTAAAGCTTCATGTAGCTTTGTCTCTTCACTATGATTAGAATCTATAAGGCCTTTCTCAGAAGATTTAAAATACTGACTGTCTGCCTGTGCTTAGGATTACAAGAAAAAAAAAGACAAGAAAAGAAGAAAAATTAAGAGCTCCCCAAGCTATAAAATTTTAATTAAATACAATTACTCTTTTAAAGGTGCTTTTCAAGGCAATGCAATATTTTCCTCACATGTGTTGTCTTTTAGACAACAGATTTCTTGAGAAAGATCTGGACATTTAAAAACTATCAAGAAGACCGAACTTGCTACATAGATAATTAACTGAACAATACAACCACTGTTCTGGAGTTTCATTTGACTAATTTGCACATTTGGCTTTATATTCAAAAAAGGATGAAGCTCTCCAAAGAAGGAAACATAGGGCCTTTCAGACTACTCAGGTACAAACGACAGATGTTGTGTCAATGAGTGTATTCCACACAGGAGACTAAAGCCTTAATATATCTTCTGTTGTATCAGGATGTCACAATAGGCTCCAGCAATAGCTGTCATATAACTGTTTATTTACTAAACTGATGAAAGATCAGGCATAATAATTCTTTAAAATTTACCTGAGGAATTTAAATCAAAGATCAGATAGGTAGTGAAAAAAAAGGCGAGGACAACTGCCACTCCCTAGGAAATTCTCACTGCTCCACTAAGAAAACAGAAAAAAGATGTTGGCCTCCTGTCTACAGAAAGACTTCTTTCCACAATCAACACAGTAGTTTAGCAAATGATGCCACTGTCCTTTCTCATATTTTGATTTATTGTGCGTCTGGGAATACTGATTAAACAATTAACACTCTGCTATGCTGTCTGCTGCATCTCCTCCCTCTCTTATGTTGACCTGATGAAAACACCTATGGCAAACATAATGAAAGAGATCTTCTCTAACTCCACTTTTAACCCCTACACAGCAATCTGGAATGGTGAGGGAAAGTGTGAAACTATTCTTTGGCCTGAAAATTTACAACCTAAAGAAATAAGAGAGTACAAAGGCATGCTATAATGATAAAATTATGAGACTTACTGTATTGCAGATAGTCAGGAGAAAACTTTAGAATTGAAAAAGAATTTGGCCAAGATCCATTGGGAATTTTCCTAATACTTGTCGTAGTGTTAGGAAAAAAAGTGATCAAAAAAAAAAAAAAGGTAGCACTTAGTGGCGGAGACAAGTCCTTGGGATTTTTAAAAATTACATTGAGAAAAAGGAAGCAGTGTCAAATAGAATCCCAAAGCACACACATCATAGTTTTTCATACAAGCACAAGACAAAAGATGTTCCAAGAAACTTTTCAGCAGAGCACTGGAGATCATTTGTGTGACTGGGAAATCCATTTAGCAAGCAAGTTCCTTTGAAGCATTTCCACAAGGACTGGATAAATCAAATACAGAATTTTAAAATGGTCTGTTTTATTGTCACCCAGACGGATGCCATATGAGCCAAAGCTGGAGATGATCCATTACTTATCCAACAGCTAAGCACAGAAATTAAAAGCTCTTTCTCTCTGTATGAGTAGAGCAAGTGAACAAATTAAAATAAACCTCTCTCTCCCCTCAAATTTCCAGAGAAAAATTACAGTTAAACCCACTAAAATGACAAGAAAAGTATGGGGGGGGAATCTAGTAAGCCATGCTAACAGCTCTTGATTCTCAGCAAAAGTCACAGAAGTAACTTTAACCCCAGTAAAAGGACCAATGCTTTGTGACAGAATGCTAAAATCTAAGGTCACAGCGGTACATCATACTTCTTGTTTCCATGTGGAGCTAATGAAACTATATAGGCAACTCAATAACGACAGAAAATTCCTACTTAATTCAGAAGGAACAAGCACAGACGATTTTGTCAGTTGAAACATCAACTTAGCTCTAAAGATGGTTGAATTTGGTCTGACGCGACAACAATTTCATAGCACCATCTTCTGCTATTTAACTGCAATTGTAACAAACAAGATGATAGACTGCTTTCTCCACTGAAAAACAAAAAGCAACAGCCAAAGCTTATTTTTCTTGAAACAAAATTTCCAGCTTGTTGGTATCCAAGCCTACCTGCACATCCCTTTGCCTGTGCTGCTGCCTTTGCTCTACTGCAGCCACAGTTCATTAAGATGAAGTGTGTTCTGCTGAAGCTGCCTCATCAGTAAGTATTGCTGAAGCAATTTAGTAATGATCTTAATGCACAGTGCTGGATTTTTATAGCCATCTCAATTGGCTATTAAAATACGGCACTGCACTTTGAAATTGCTACTGCACCACTTCAGAAATAGTTAGCATGATGGAGCTGCAGAAAGCACTGTTCATTTCAGTGGGAACCTCACACTTCGTCAATGATTTCTGGAAAATGATGCTTAAAATTTACTATGAGATTAGATGTTCGTTTTGCATATGAACACGGGATTCTTAAGAGCTAAATGGTTTCAAGGGAAAAACAAAAAAATCCCCATGTATATAAAATTGCTGCACAATCTTCCAGGTCATGTTCTTTATTTCTTTACTGTTAATGGAAAATGACAGTTAAATACTGAGGAAAATCATAGTTATGAAAATATAAGACTTAAACAAGTAATATCCTGCAGCTCACAGGACAGCTCCAGTTTTAGGTGAGACAGCCAGCCAGAAGGAACACTTTTGAATTCAATTTAAAATTGTTGAAAAATCCTTGTTGATCTGGAAAATAGTTTCTTTAATGATTGACTATTAATCTCCAAGAATGGTTGAATCTAATCTGATGCGACAACAATTCGATTCCACCACCTTTTGCCATCAGTTGCAACTCTAACAAAACCCATGACAGATTTACATTCTTTCTCCACTAAAGACAAAACAACGGTAGCCAAAGCCTGATACACTGGAGTAGCCACTCTAATAACAATAACTACTATTTTGTGAAATTCTACATGAGCACTACTTCAAAAATGGAAGTTTTTTTAATGAATACTTCATATGTAGTAATTTATGAGATGGTAAATCTATAGTGAATAAAAGATGAGATGGTAAATCTATAGTGACCAAAGGCAGATAATACATATAATACTTTATTTGTGCCATAATGCAGAATATGACAATAGCAGCTGCATGCAAATATCATGTCTTAAATTAAAGAACAATATCCTCAATCTGCAAAACATGAAGGTGCAGACATAACCTACCAAAGCTTCTCCATCAGGCATTGGCAATACAAATGTGTCAAAATATTGCTAAAAAACAGCAAAGGCTTTAATAGCACTATCATGCAGCTTTCTAAGTTCCAAGGAAATACAATTTTCATGCGATAAACTATTACATACTCACATATTCCTACATTAGACAATCCTAGCCTGCAGGGAAGTCATGCTTTTTAGTGATGTTACCTTATAAATGATGGCTTTGAGTCACCATCTTAAAATTGGAAAATTATGTATTACTGCTTGATGGAGCCCTTTCTGCTAATTAGATGAAATGTGTGTCCCTTCAAGCAAAGACATTTAACAAAAAATGGTAATTTACTTTCAATTGTGGTGGTTTTCTATTTATACCTGTAGTAAGTGATAGTGTTACAGTAATATGAAGTGAAACACTTAAATTAGAGTTGACAACTGAAATAGTTTGTTAAATTCAGGTTTGAGAAAGTTTGCCTGTTTCCTTATTTTTATACAGCTCTTTTTTAAGCTGCCCCATTTTTCTCTGGTTTAGGGTTAGGGTTAGATCAGGGCTCACAAAAAAGTTCACAGCACAGAAGAGAACACTGAAAAACAGAAGTAAATTCACAGCTGGTAAGATCATAAGATTGAAATTCTTAAAATACCATAAGAAAAGGTTTTAGGTACTGTTCAAACTGTGAAAAAACAATTTTGTTTAAAACATTTTGGACCTAACAAAACATTTTTTAGCATGAGATACAAAATGTTTTGAAGGTTACAAGTGATCATAAATTAAGAAATTATCTGCCTAACTTGCCATAAAAACCCCTATTCCCACATGCTGTAGATTGCTAGGCTGTATTTAGCGTCTCTTAAATTAGAGAAAATAGACCACTAAAGTAGTAGAAGTGATTGCTATATCAATAAAAAAATATATATCATGCTCAATCTGAAGCAAGAACTTGCAAGCAGTTATCAAACAGCAAGATCTGAAAGCTTTCAGTATTCTCTGAAATTTGGAAGGAAATAATTGGGGTTTTTTGTTTGCAAAAGCAACTTCTTTCATTTTAAGTGCTGTAGCTATTACCTGAGATAAAAAGGTAACCTCTGACTTTGCTTTACTAGATAAAAGTGTTAAGATTACTTCTTTCCTTACTGAAAGCAGCACTTGTAAGATTTTTTTAATAAAAACAACTCTCTGTTCTGCTATTTTGAATTGAACACCTTTTGTTAGAGGCCATTTTGAAATACACATAATTCTACTCTACTTTTTTGACTATTTCAGTTGTCACTGCAAGCTGGGATACTATCGAGGCAACAGAACACAAGATTTTTTCCAATAAAGTCATCAATCCAAACTAAAATATGTCTAATTCTATGAAAAAGAACTATGATCTTCTAGGAGACTACAGACAGTAATGGACTAGGGGACATTTCAGGAACAATTCAAGATAAATCCACAGTGAAATCATACCTTATACTGATGGTGAAAATGTCTGCCTCTTCTGAAGAAAATTTCATAACTAATCAGAGGGTTAAAAAATACACTACTTAAACCATACTTTTTGAATAAAGCCAGTGACTTTATTCAGTGTCATCAGGAATAAAAAAAATAGTTGTGTGAAAAGGAAATCTACCATGTGTTGCAGAGCTGCTTCAGTCCAGCACTGAAAACAATAAAATGGAAACTCTGGAACTGGTTATGCCCAATGACTTCATCTAACATTTAGGTGGATATATATAACTGTGAAAATAAATGAACATTACGCCCTTTATATTAATCCCATTTTATTTTTGAGTAGTTTATTGAGATGCCTTGCTTAGGAGCTTAGTCTTTGCTGATTAAAAAGAAAACTAAGATAAGGAGAATAGCCATCCAGAGGGAGATACAGAATTGGGCTGAACAGTGCTTAAGAGACACATTAACACCCAATTTAGAGCTCCAAAATACAATAAAACTCCAAATGGATTAAAAGAAAAGTTTTGATATGGNATTGAATGCCTGAATGTTGTTCCCCAGGAACAAATATTGCAGTGTACACAATCCATTCTCATCAATGTAAGTCTTGTTAGGTTTCAATATAGAGCAAGAAGAGCATATTACTTAAGGACAGGATTTTGAGTAGTACCTAAATCCCAATAATTTTCAATAAGAAAGCTGTGCTGCATATCCTCCTCAATCACAGCCGTCAGTCACTGCAAAGACACTGGCTGCTAAAACCCGCAGTGCCCTGGGAGAGACTGAAATACAACATCTTACTGTTTGCTACCAAATGCTTTGCAAAGCCATACAGCAAACTGTATGCCTGACTGAGGAGACATACAAGAGGAATACAAAAGACAACCTCCCAATCATATGAAAGAGAGGAAGATCCAGCAATGATGACAGTTAGCAATTACCTTCAAAACACAGGCTATAGACATCAGTCAATGATACCAATCCATCTGATGGATGATCAGCTTTAAATGCCCACACAGCTGCAGTTCTGTTTGAGTCCTTATTTTTCTATTGCACAATTCATTTGTGTCTTTCTTTACCTGTATTAGGGTTCATCACATATGCTAGGACAAACAAATGCTAGGACAGCATTTTTGTAAAACAACAGGAACAACTGCACAGGGACCTGCATTCAGAAGGGATGCCCTTGCAGCACACTACCATGACCATCCCCCTGTCATATGCCCAAGGTCATTGCCACACAATGCATATTTAATATCTTGTGTTCCAAATACGTTTGCCAAATTAATCTGTATCTTTTATACAGTGGTTGCTAGTTAGAAAAATTAACACCCATTTAAAACAAACCTAACTCTCATGGACTCAAAACTTGTAAAAGCCATCATCCTAAATATTTCAGGTAAAATTAAATGGATCTTTATATAAAAAGCCTTGCAAATTTCTTTCTTTATCAACTGCAAGTGCTAAAAGATATAATCTACTACACATAGACAGGCAAGCAAGTGATCTCAGAGTTTACCTGGTATTATGGAAGCCAAGACTGGCTTTCATGTGGTAAATTCTCAATACAATGAGGAATGAACTCAGTAAATGCCGAGTTATATACTGACAGAGACTGTCAGGAGAAGAATTGAAAAGATATTTGCTCCTCCAAGTGGGTATGAGAAAACCTTCTTTTCTAAAAAACAGACTATCTTCATTCATTTTTAGAATAGGAAGGAGGAAATGTTGTGGAAACTACCACACTAGTTTTCAAGTCCTGCTCTGGACACCAAACATCTCAATTTCACTCCAGGAAGTAAGAAACACTCTTTATATAAATATTAAGTGTTTCTCACACAGTATAGTAATGGTGTGAAGAGCAGTTCACAGATAAATCACCTGTAATATCATAGAATCACAGAATCAGATGGGTTGGAAAGGACCTCTGAGATTGTCAAGTCTAACCCTTGGAGTAGATATGAGTAAATAAGCATCACAGGAGTGATGCCAAGAATCACAGATTTTATTCTCAACTTCTGCTATGAATTTGATGCCTCTCAACAGACAGTTTATTTTTCATGGAAGATTTGGAAAAAAATCAAAGGCAAAGTGCTATAGATATTAAAATTAGTATTGATAAGATTTTAATCCAGTCTATAAAATATTTATTTTCTTCATTTTGCTTTTTTATCTGTGGAATATAGACAGCTTAACAGGTCACATTTCCTCACTGACTGAATTATGAAGATAAAAACCCTGGCTTTTTTTCCCCCTCCAAGTTGCCAGTTAACTTATTTCTATAATATTGAAGTGAAAATAAAAAAGAGAAAATCAGCTTCACAATAGAATTCAGTATTTATAGCACTTATCTATAGTAAACTTTTATATAAGAATACAACTACAAAATCATGCTTGCAGCAGTATGCAGCAAAGCTTCTTTAGTTTGTCATAAAAGGCACTTTTTTGGTATGAAAATAAGTGTAAAAAGAAATAGTTTCAGGCATAAAAGAAAAACAAGAAATAGTTTCAGGCATACAAGAAAAACAAACATGATGCAAATCCATTGTCTGTTTCCACAATGTAGCAAAAAGTTGGTCATGGTGAATAATTTTTAGTGTTNGGGGAGGGGAGGGGATGCTTAATTTTGATTAAGCATTCATTAATTGAATGCCTGAATGTTGTTCCCCAGGAACAAATATTGCAGTGTACACAATCCATTCTCATCAATGTAAGTCTTGTTAGGTTTCAATATAGAGCAAGAAGAGCATATTACTTAAGGACAGGATTTTGAGTAGTACCTAAATCCCAATAATTTTCAATAAGAAAGCTGTGCTGCATATCCTCCTCAATCACAGCCGTCAGTCACTGCAAAGACACTGGCTGCTAAAACCCGCAGTGCCCTGGGAGAGACTGAAATACAACATCTTACTGTTTGCTACCAAATGCTTTGCAAAGCCATACAGCAAACTGTATGCCTGACTGAGGAGACATACAAGAGGAATACAAAAGACAACCTCCCAATCATATGAAAGAGAGGAAGATCCAGCAATGATGACAGTTAGCAATTACCTTCAAAACACAGGCTATAGACATCAGTCAATGATACCAATCCATCTGATGGATGATCAGCTTTAAATGCCCACACAGCTGCAGTTCTGTTTGAGTCCTTATTTTTCTATTGCACAATTCATTTGTGTCTTTCTTTACCTGTATTAGGGTTCATCACATATGCTAGGACAAACAAATGCTAGGACAGCATTTTTGTAAAACAACAGGAACAACTGCACAGGGACCTGCATTCAGAAGGGATGCCCTTGCAGCACACTACCATGACCATCCCCCTGTCATATGCCCAAGGTCATTGCCACACAATGCATATTTAATATCTTGTGTTCCAAATACGTTTGCCAAATTAATCTGTATCTTTTATACAGTGGTTGCTAGTTAGAAAAATTAACACCCATTTAAAACAAACCTAACTCTCATGGACTCAAAACTTGTAAAAGCCATCATCCTAAATATTTCAGGTAAAATTAAATGGATCTTTATATAAAAAGCCTTGCAAATTTCTTTCTTTATCAACTGCAAGTGCTAAAAGATATAATCTACTACACATAGACAGGCAAGCAAGTGATCTCAGAGTTTACCTGGTATTATGGAAGCCAAGACTGGCTTTCATGTGGTAAATTCTCAATACAATGAGGAATGAACTCAGTAAATGCCGAGTTATATACTGACAGAGACTGTCAGGAGAAGAATTGAAAAGATATTTGCTCCTCCAAGTGGGTATGAGAAAACCTTCTTTTCTAAAAAACAGACTATCTTCATTCATTTTTAGAATAGGAAGGAGGAAATGTTGTGGAAACTACCACACTAGTTTTCAAGTCCTGCTCTGGACACCAAACATCTCAATTTCACTCCAGGAAGTAAGAAACACTCTTTATATAAATATTAAGTGTTTCTCACACAGTATAGTAATGGTGTGAAGAGCAGTTCACAGATAAATCACCTGTAATATCATAGAATCACAGAATCAGATGGGTTGGAAAGGACCTCTGAGATTGTCAAGTCTAACCCTTGGAGTAGATATGAGTAAATAAGCATCACAGGAGTGATGCCAAGAATCACAGATTTTATTCTCAACTTCTGCTATGAATTTGATGCCTCTCAACAGACAGTTTATTTTTCATGGAAGATTTGGAAAAAAATCAAAGGCAAAGTGCTATAGATATTAAAATTAGTATTGATAAGATTTTAATCCAGTCTATAAAATATTTATTTTCTTCATTTTGCTTTTTTATCTGTGGAATATAGACAGCTTAACAGGTCACATTTCCTCACTGACTGAATTATGAAGATAAAAACCCTGGCTTTTTTTCCCCCTCCAAGTTGCCAGTTAACTTATTTCTATAATATTGAAGTGAAAATAAAAAAGAGAAAATCAGCTTCACAATAGAATTCAGTATTTATAGCACTTATCTATAGTAAACTTTTATATAAGAATACAACTACAAAATCATGCTTGCAGCAGTATGCAGCAAAGCTTCTTTAGTTTGTCATAAAAGGCACTTTTTTGGTATGAAAATAAGTGTAAAAAGAAATAGTTTCAGGCATAAAAGAAAAACAAGAAATAGTTTCAGGCATACAAGAAAAACAAACATGATGCAAATCCATTGTCTGTTTCCACAATGTAGCAAAAAGTTGGTCATGGTGAATAATTTTTAGTGTTTCATCACAACCAGAAAGGATATGTTAATTTTAGTTTCTTTAGCCTCAGGTTACTCAGAATGACTATCATATCACACTGAATTTAATTCCAAAGCTTTAAAAACACTGTCTGCCCTTCCACTCTGAGTTCATACATGTACAAAATACCAGTAGATGTGCTTTTTCTATTAGAAGAACAATTTAGCATTAGTAATTGACCAAAAGAATACAAACTTTTGGGGATTTACCCTCAGATGCATGTTTAAATATACCTTACTCTCCAAGACTAGAGTATAATGACACTGCTGTGTCAAACTGTCGTGTATGTAGAAGAGGCACAGTGCAATACTGAAAGCAGTGCTGTATCTTTGTTGACTATGTTAATCTCAACAAAACATCTCAATACACTCCATTACTGGTATATAAGAAAAAAAAAGGCTACGTAGAATCATATTGTAATATTCACGACATGACAGGTAAGGGAAAACATTGAAAAAGCTATAGATTATTCATTATAGATAAAACAGGGAGAAATATCTCACGTGCATAGCATACATGAAGAGACATGAGTTTCTTCATTTCATATATATACATTAATTAAAGACCTGGTTATGAAATAGTTATTATGGACCCAAAAGTCTACTGCTGTTCATTCAATTCACATGTACTGTGAAAATATGCATTTTTCACAGAATTTCTGGAAATTAGCCACAAAATAAAATGCCAGAGGGAAATGACAAGCAGAAAAACAATAAAATTAAACTTGTTAAAAAACCCCAACTTCTGCAAATAAATTTTTTGCAAAAACAAAGGTGAAAATAGAATATTCACAATTTTTACTAATGCTTCTAGAAAGAAATTTGGCTTTTTTTTCTGTAACCAGAAGGTTCTGTTGGAAGTGATAAAAGTGATTTAGACCAGTGAAGGTTTCATGCTAGATTTCCACATAATTTTGTTGAAGGATAAAATAAAATTCTCCTATGTATCTAGGTAAGTTAGTATTCCTGTCCTCATGTTCCAAAGATAACTCTAAGAGAAACAATCATAAAGGTAGAACGGATAAGTTGGATAATCAAAAAGCCTTCTGAAAAAAGGGAGAATTCAGAAACTGTGTTCAACAGCACCTTAAATGAAAGTCAAATGTCTCAGTAGTGGAACTTTAAAGGAAGTACACATGCTGCCAGTGTAAAGCATACTATCTCTGCATCTCTTCAGGAGGTAACAAGCCATCTCTACAGTAAACACCAAATGAAGCAAACCACAACTCCTTGAACTCCTCCATATTTCAGGAAGAGACATGTAACCATGAATTCAAGTTCTACGAGCCAAAATTAACTGCGTTTCACTATTTAAGAGGTCAACCAGTTAACAAATCAACAAGGTCAGGTGCAATTTAAACTACAAAAGAGGTTAAGCGTCAAGTTTGAAATGGATGTCTTTTCATTTTCTTAACTACCTTTTGGTCCTTTGAACAACTTGATCTCTACCACGGTCTCCAGTATAGGTCTTCTTCGACGAACATACAATCGTACTATCGAGCCAGCCTCTTTTAGGGCCTCCACGGCTTTGCTGTGTGAGACTTCAGACACGTCGACCTCGTTCACTCGCAAGATGCAATCGTTGACCCTACAGGAAAAACAAAGAACCATAGATATTGAATGCTTCAGCTGTTACTTTGGACAGAACAGAGTTTTGTCAGTAGTGCTGTAAAATGAAAAATACTTCATCGGGAAGTCTGCCAGATTTAGTGCAATATGCTTCATCAGCAATGAGACAGAAATAGAACACTTAGTCCTTCCAAAAGACATCCCTGATTCAAACTGAAGTCTACCTAATCACTCACACCTACCATCCTCCTTCATAAATTGGGGTTAGATCCACTGGAGTGATAAAAATGAGAACAAACAACTTATCTTTACAACCTACATTAAAACAGTTTTTACTAAACAATATAATTGATTTAAAATGCTCATGCTTGCATGCTATTACTGCTGCAGTTGCTCTTAAGGAAATCTCATGATTTAATACATAGAATTCTAGGTTGTCAAGGTAAAAATGCTGTACTACAAAAAGCAGACACTTTGAAAGAGAATACTTCATGCTAAATAACTTAAGATTCATTCTTTATGTTTTTAACAATGACTGAAGGCTACAAGATCTCCTGTATGGTAATAGCTTTTTTTTTTTTCTGCAGAATACTAATAACATTCTCTCATAGCCTTACTCTGAGCATTTACTACATCGTCTGAGGATGAACGTATAATCACCCTCAAAATGTGCTGGTTAGCTGGAGTTGTGTTCTTGTCTGACAGATTTGTCCTAGTTGGAAAGAAGATCTAAAATTTGAGAGCAGTAAAATCCATCTCCAAAGCAGCAGGCTAATGACTTAACTACTGAGTCATCTTTTCTGTGCAAATGAGAGCAAGTGAGAAGAGCAAATTCCAAAGAACTAGATGATTTAAAACTGTATTGTTCTTGTGCAGTACATTTATTGTGAGATGCCTCAAAGTATTTTGGGTACAGAAGAAGAAGGCATATGTAAATGAATGTGTTGTTCTGCATGTCTGAAAGGACAATCAGTGAAGCAAATATGGGCTGCTAAAAATATTCTATTTCCACTATATTTCTATACAAAAATAATCAAGTATTGAATGTTACTCTTTACAGCAAAAGAATACTTGATCTGGTTAGCACATGGAGGGAGAATGAAGCTTTACCAAAAGTTTACCAGAATTCTTGAGAATTTAGAATGGATTTTTGTCATGTTCTTGTACTGCTCTTTACAACAAAACTAAATCAAAACAAAACAAAGACCACAATTATTTGAAATTGGTCAAACTTGGAAGGGACACATAATTGATACTTCCCTTCTAAGAGAATGTACTATATTGCTAAGTTTCCAATTTTCATTCACTGGGTGGGTTTGGTGGCTTCCCCCGATGCCAGAAGTATTAATCTTCCAAATGTTTAGTTGTGAGGTTTGTCTTTCAAATTAATAAGTGCTCTAATATAAATTGCTCTTTTTCTTGCAAATAAATTATGAATATGTTCTGCACATATTCATACATGTTTTCCACTCAGAAAGATCATCTAAGAAGAAATATTACTATATATCTGATTCTTTTCATTGGATGGTTATGAAGATGAAAAGGTGGTAAAAGATTATGAAAACACTAAAAAGGAGGATTAGATTTATTTTGATTTCATATACTGTGCCCTGCATTGATAAAACATAATACTAGTAGATAACTCTTTCTACTTAAAAGCTCTCACAAATGCTCTAGTGATGTCCCGTGTAAAAAAAATAGAATGTGTTTTAGAGAAATAAATAAACAGCATAAATTAACTTGCCAAAATCAGTAAGACACACACCTCCATTTACTGAATAATAAAGACCCTTTGGAAAAGGACACTTACACTCCCAAGAGAAACCTTGCCTTATCATCTTCTTTGAAACAGTTTGACTACCTTAAAAAAAAAACAAACGCCACAACAAAAAACTAACAAAAAGCAAAAACCAAACCCAACCAAACAACTACCCAAACAACAAAACAAAAAACCCCCAAACCACAGATTAATACTTCCAGTGTAGGATGAATGCAGGAGCTAGAGAATACAAAGCCAATCCAGTGGTAGATACACTTTCACACAAAGTTTGACTGGAGAGCTGAAGCACCACTGCTATGGAGACAGGCTGAGAGAGTTGGGGTTGTTCATCCTGGAGAATGCTCCAGGGAGAGCTCAGAGTAGCCTTCAATACCTAAAGGGGCTAAAGGAGACTTGTGTCTTCTCCCTGGAGTCTATACAAGGGCAGGTAGTAACAGGACAAGGGGAGATGACTTTAAACTGAAAAAGGGTAAGTTTAGATAGATATTAGGAAAAATTCTTCACAATAAGAATGGTGAGGCATGGGCACAGGTTGTCTAGAGAAGTTGTAGGTGTCCAGTTCCTGGAAATGCTCAAGGCCAGGTTGCATGGGGCTTTGAACAACCTGTGTCACTGCCTGTGGCAGGGAATGTTGAACTAGATGATCTTTAAGGTTCCTTCCAATCCAAACGAATCTTCATTGCTGTGATTCTATATCATTCCACACATGTAGGTCTTTTTTTAATCCCTCATAAAAAAATGAGATTTTTGGTTTTAATAAATAAATACGATTTAAAGAACATACATGCCCATACATGTATTTGTTAACATACATATACAGTTCTGAGGGCTTTTTAAAAAACACCATTTTTGTACAGCATGCTGATCCAGTATTAGATCAAGAGAATACAAAGATCTCAGTGGTCTACAAATATTCTTTAAGAATATTCAGCCTTCTAAAATGCAAGTCTGTGGTGCAATGAAAATAAATATCTTAGGCTGGTGAGATGACTCTAACGTTAACCATAATAGCTAAATTATTGTTGTTATTATCAATCTAGAAACATCTGAATACTTTTTTAAAGTTAGAAACAAAGTGCACATGGAAGATAAAAACAAATCATTATTCACTAAAAAGGAGACAACTTCAGAGAAGAGAGTAAAACAAGAAAGATGAAATATCTCAACACACAGACTATGATGTCATATTTTTCTTCTTAAATCTATGCAGAAAGTTTTGATGGCAAATAGCATAGTTATTATTATCTAAAGGTAGAAGTCTGTGACTATGGGTTTGGGATACTTTTTTCTTCCATTTAAACTTTCACAGTACAGTTCCTACTCTGTCAGAAGTCTGCTCTTTTAGTGAACTATAAATGCTGCAACAACATAAACATAAAACAATAAAAGCAAAAGAAGTCAGTAAATCCAGTTTAAGAAAGTTCTTACTTAGGGGTAAAATTATTCTTCTGCCCTTGCAAGCAGCTCTCCAATGTATTTTTCTGGCTTTATATTCATGTGACAAGTATATGGTAAAAGTTTATTTCAGTGTTTCCTTTTCCCATTTATCTCAAAATCATCCTAAGGCCTCTGGGTGGATATACCCTATATGTAGAAGTTAGTTTCAGGTGGTTACAGACCTGTGCCAAGGAGACGATCTGCTTCATAATCCAAGATAGTACTACACAAGTCCAACAGAAGAGATCCTTATAGTTTCACCAATACAAACAGTAATTTTATTGTCATATAATCATAGAAAGGTTTGGGCTGGAAGAGACCTCACACATCCTTTTGGCCCTCCTCTGGAGTCACTCCAATAGGTATTTTGTTAGGGGCCTGAGAGCAGGGTGCAGCACTCCAGGTAGAGTCTCACAAGAGCAGAGTATAGGGGCAGAATCACCTCAATCTGCTGGCCACACCGCTTTTGATGCAGCCCAGGAAATAGTTGGCTTTCTGAGCTGCCAATGCACATTATCAGGTCATGTCAAGCTCCTCCTCGCCTGTTCGTATCCCCAAGTCATTCTTCTCAGGGCTGCTCTCATATATGTTTCTCCTCAGGGCTGGTGTCAAATATTATGCATATTCAAGTTTGTAGACCCCCCAGTGAAGGTAACAGCCTAATTAAAAATCAGTTAGGCAGCTCTTCACATGGTTCACTGGCTCATCTAAGTTCTTTAACAAAATGGATATAGTCTACAAGATTTTATTAGTATAAATTAGATATGAAGGACCCTAAATCTTAAAATACAGAATACATGCAATAATAATGCCAAAGCAGTTACAACTGATAGAAGAAATATAAGAGATACTTTGTTGTTAAGGGGGAAGGTCAGGGACTCAGAGGTTTATGGATAGTTATTGCTGTCTTCAAAGGAAATAAGGGCTTGAATTAAGGAAAAAACTCTAATTTTTTTTAGGCCTTAGACTTTACTATCTTCATTTGTATTTCATTTTTACCGTTTTCAAGAAATTGCGCAGGCATCCTTGAGAAGCTGATAATTGCTTCAGTCAAGTTGTAAGTAAAGAAGACAAGTACAATCCTTAGGCACTCACTGGACATATAGTAGGTGACAACTGGTAATGATTATTCTGTTCACTTGTTCTGTGCAATATGGTGCCCTGAAGGGAAACTCAGAGCAGCACAGTATGGCAGCTAAGAGCCCCAGAAGACCAAATGGTTCTGCCAACACACATTACCCCACTTGCAGTTTATAGCAGATAATCAACTATAGACTCAAGAACAAGGGAATAACCTGTACTCCGTGGATCAACATCATGACACTAAATCCTGCAGTAATCCACAGGTCTTAGCTATGACCTACAAACCTCCTGGCTAGCTAGTATTAACAGGACAATCCCATTTTTTACCAAGAATTACTACGCCTTCTTAGCCCAATGGTCAGCATTAATAGATTCTTTCTAAACAAAGCTAAGTGTTTGCTTTTTCTTTTAGTTGCTTTCTCAGAAGAGCTGAAATTGATAAGGACTTTATTTATTCTTTAGTCAAATCTTAGAAATCAAGGTAAAAATAGTTATTATGGGGGAATGAGTGCAAAGCTATGGAATATATCAGGTATATCAGCATGGAGGTATCAGGTAGACTACAAAAGTAAGACAAAGAAGCACTAAACTTGCCATTTATTCCTTTGCAACAACTTTGCCTAATCTTTTTCACCAAAGTTTCCCTATTAAAGTGTTGTTGCTTTTTTTCTTCCAGAATTTACAAGAACACAGCACTTTAAGCAGCAACACAAGATTCTAGGTGACAAGCTGAAAGGACCGATTATTTATATTTTCTTCAAGAGATCAGCAAATAATTATATTAACTGACCCTAATAGAATTTGTCTAGTCTATTAGTTAGGGAAGGCTGACTCTCTTTTGGTGTGGGTTTTTCTTTTAAATTCTATACACACTCTTCCTATCCCATAATAAGTAAAATTTACAGCATATGGGGCAAAAAATATAATTATTGATATTGACCCATTTAACTTCTTTCCAAGAGGAATAATACTTTTTTTTTAATTGCCACTAAGAATTCAGAATAAAGGATCTCCTGTTTACTACATCAGTCTTCAGAACTATCTGTATAATTACAGAATATATAGCTAAAACTAAATGCCAGTGATATGTATGTAGTTTAGGGCATACTATTTCCTCATGTATAATGATCCTTAGACACATGTCCAATTTCTGTAGCAAATTCACATATACTTTCAGATCCCTATCTGACATTGAAATTCTATACTAAAGTGGTATAAAATTATTGCTATGTCTATTTTAAAAATAGAGAGATAAAGAGGAACTAGTGCTCCTGAAAGTGCCTGATGAAGGTAATAGCCAATCATAACTCAAAATTTGACATGCATGTTGTTTATAATGAAATTCCATATATCACATTGAATAGTTACTAACTGAAAATACTACTGGATAAAAGTTATGATTGGGAGGGAGAGGTGTATTAATTTATGATTGATGCAGCAGAAATAAAGCTGAACTTAATAAAAATCTGAAATTTTAGAAGTCATTTTGATTTAAAAATAAGTGCAAATATCAGTGCACCAGTAAAACGGAAACCCAGCTCTATTTAACATGAAGGCAATATTTAAAGTATTGAATCTAACCTAGGCTTTTAGCAGGAGCAGAATTATTTTTAGTTCCAAGGAAAGAAAATAAGGACTAAAACCATGTTTCATTTTTGAGAGAAACCCTTCAAGCCTCTGAATCAAATGGCATTAATCTATTGCAAAGAAATAAATTGAATAAAATATAACCTTTTCCTCAATAATGCTGGCCTGGTGCCACCCCAGCTCTTTGTGTGCAACCTTCAGCAGGTTCTTTCTTTCATAATTTACAAATGGAGGATTAAAACCCCACCTGTGTCCTGCTTCCTTTGTATCCTCTTTGCAGTCTAAATAAACTTTCCAGAGGAGAGTCTACACCTTCTTGGGTTATCTCAAACAGAGACTAGCCCTCAATGCAGCCTGTAGGCCTACTCATCATAAATAATGGATAACCAACCAAAACAGCTCCCTGCCTTTTCCTTACCTTGCAACCAGTCTTCAGAAGCGAGAGTTGAAAGGCAAATACCTCAACCATGCACAAATGTTGTTCTCTGTGCGTGTCTGTGTGTGTCTGTGTGTGTCTGCATGTGCAAAGATAGGAAATAACCTCTTGCACAGCATTTCTGTAAGTAAATATGCTCAGGCAGATGCTTTCTCCTCCTGCACTGGCAAACCAGTTTCAGTGTATTGGCCTCTTGGATCCTGAAGGTTGGCTCATGACTGAGCTAAGATGTCTTGCCAAAAAGCAGGGTGTGCTCACTTAAGCCTAGCACAGTGCTTCTGTAGCCTCACAACTCATACCAGCAACTGGAATGATTTTCAGCCCAGAGACTGAAATAAAAAAATCTTGAAAATATTTTTCAATTTAAGTATGCGTGCAGACTTTACTTCGACGTAACAGAAATCACCCAATCTGCTCTTTAGCATACCACCAGCCTTTAGCCCACAGCTGCCAACATAAGGTTTAGGAGAGTGACTTGAAATTGTGTTAGTTATCCACAGAGTTCACTCCTTTGAATTTTTTCAGTATTTTTGGCATAGGAAATAGCCACTTATCCTTCCAAGGGAAAGTTGATCTGTCTAATCAGATGCCGATTAGATTAGGATCTGATCCTAACCATTCCTGCCTAAATGGCAGAATGTGAAGAAAGCATCAGAAAAAGCCTGCCTATGTGGATCCAGCTCACTCCCTCTAGACTGGTGTAGTCTTAGTCACTTTTCTGATTCCCATATCCAGGGACACACTAGCACTAAGTCCTAGTCCTTGTCCTTCAGAAGGTGCATAAGAAATCAAAAAGGAGAAATTAAATTCCTCCTTTGTATACCAGGAGTCAAGTAATGGTTTTGGAGGTAAATTGCCTATTGTAATGCAGTCAAAAATGTGATCACAACAAGGAGGGCTATAGGTCACAACAGCATGATTTGCAGGTGTGCCACCAGCAGACTTTGAGCTTTATTTCACTTCCAGAACAGAGACTGGAGCCCAAATGGTCAGGAATAAATCAGATTTCAGAAAATACTTATGAATTTCAGAATGTGTTATTGCCTGAAATGACTGTTTCCATACCTTGTTAAAAACATGACCTTGCTAAGACCTGAGACACAACCAGCACAGCTCCTGAACTGTCATAAGACATTTACATTGATTGTGCTTTTCTACTGCTTTAGTTACCTATGGATCTTTTTTTTTTTTGAACAGCCCTCTTAATGAAATGTCAATGTATTAAAGGGTCTGTATAACAGTCATTGAATTTAAAACACAAATGTCTGGATACAACATCAGTAAAAATATTAGCAGAGCAACTCCTTATCATACATGGCGTCTCTTTATCCCTCCCCTTGTGTTTCATTCATTTATGACTCTAAGTTCTATTTTTGAAGTTGTAAGTCAGAAACAGACAGCATACTGCACTATATAATTAGGAATGGAAAAGTCCCTGCAGCTCTTAGACTCTTAGAAGAAAATATATTTAGAAACTTGAATATGTTCCTATTCACACTGTTTCAATTGAGGATGTATCAGCATTTCCTATTTTTTCTTTTTTTTTCTTCCCCTCCTTTTTTTTTTCTTACAGGTCTTAGATGTAAGACTTCATTCCAGACACAAACTTGGCTAAAAATAATTTAATTTATTTTTTAAAATACTTTGGATCCTTTCTGCATTCTACATGATTTCTGAGAGCTTCCTGGGCAAAGCTGGGGCAAAGGGCTAACCCTCAGTTAACCACTTCTGCCACACTGAACAGACCCTTTTATCCTTTTAGGCAGTATATCTTTATCACAGGGTGTCTTTTTTTTTTTTTGAGGGGGGGGGGTGTATATATGCAACTTTTGATTGAAAATCCCCACCAAGCCAATATCTACAATCCAAGAGAATCTGACCCCAAAGACAGCTCATATTACATCAAAACTGCCATAGTGAAATCCCATGCAGAGACATGCAAGCCACCTCAGACACTGACATCTAGAGTGGAAATCCACACAGATTAATATCTTCCATATCTGTTCAGCCAATTACCACAGGTAAATGGCCATATTAATGCAGCTCTGCAATGCTGAGCTCATTTAGCACTACCTTGAGCTCCTGCACATCCTGCTATGCAGTGATTGATTTCAGGAGGGGACCATTAATTGCTACCAACCTGAATAGAAATAGAAAAGAGAGCAGTCACCACCCTTCAATGCAAAAGCCTAACCAATAGATTAAAACCTTGGCCCCTGGCAGCAGGATTGCTGCAGGCACGCACAGAGGCATTAAGGCAAGACGGCCATCAAGGAGGCTTGCACTGCAGTCACCCAGCAGAACCCACTGACCATATCCCTACCAAGGACCCAGTGGCTCACCCAAAGATTCAGCCCTTGGCCTAATGGAAACACTGCTGCCCCTGTTCCCAGAATGATCATTCTGTAGGGAAGCTTGGAGCTAAACTATGTGGAGTAAGGTGTTTGCTCACCTAAAAGATAAAAGCTGTATGAAGAGATAATCCAAACCAGGGTTCCATCTACCCTGTGACTTCTTTCCAACAGTGGCCTTTACCAGATTGTAAAGGAAAAACATCAGCACAGTTTTTAACCAGAATACTGTTAATAAATAAATTTTAGCTGACTGACTTTCCTGAGCTGGAAACACTTTTTTTTTTTATTTAATAGATAGACTCTTAAACAAATTTAGATGTTTTCAAAACTCATGTAAACCCACGTAAAGTTCCAACATTCACAGTGTTCTCTGTCAAGGAATCGCACAGCTTTGCTACCAATTAAATAATTCTCCTTATAATTAATTCAACCTGATACTTATTAGTTTCATTTGATATCCTCAAATACTTTAGTTAGGAGAGCAAACATAGCTCCCCGGTTATTCTGTTTCTCTCCTGTAGTTAGGAAACAGTACATAATCTTGTACATCTCACACCTGATTTTTCATCACAAATAGCTCTGCTAGACAAACTCTTCAAGCCAAAGGCATAGAGCTGAACAACCAGTAACACTAATTTAATTTCAGAGATGGAAACACCACCACCCATCTTTCTATATATCTGAATGCCTCTTGGCTGTAACACCTACAGATTTACAACTGAACTCTGAAATAAAATGCAGTTCAGGTCAAAGTTGGTTTTTATTATGCTTTTTCCTTGACAAAAAATGACGTTGGTTTATGTTGAATAAATTTTCCAGTCAAGCCAAAAATAAATTTAATTCTAAGAAGCTTCAAATTAAAATAAAATTGAATAAACTAAAAGATCAGATAGTCAGAGAAAGAAAAATCAAAACAACAATCTGTTGTCTCCAATATCATCTCTCAGAAAAACACTTTCACTGCCTCTGCTTCCATTTCTGAACCTGTTGCACCTTGTATAATGTAATGCTCCTTTTAAATTGCAGTCATAATATCCCATTACGAGAGCATCCTCAATCACAAGACTAGATAGAAATTCTGCCTGTTAATTTGACTTGGTGAAACCTTTACATATATTACAGAAATTTACAAGGGCGCATAGTCACAGGCCAGGGCGTAATGGCTTTAAACTGAAAGAGGGTATACTCGGATCAGGTATTGGAAAGAAATTCTTTACTGTGAGGATGATGAGACACTGTCACAGGTTGTCCAGAGAAGTTCAAAGCCAGGTTGGATGAGGCCCTGAGCAACTGGGGCTAGAAGAAGGTGTCCCTGCCCATGACAGGGAGTTGGACCTAGATGCTCTTTAAAGTTCCTTCCAACCCAAACCATTCAATGATTCTACGTGATAAATTCTAACAACAATAGTCACTTATGCAGGACCCTGGTCCACAGCCTCTACCTGACTTTCAAAACACCATGCTCCCTGCAAGGTTGCTCTGGCCCAAGTAATCTTTACTTGTCTTTGAGGAAGTGAAACAACTTTTGAGAGGAAAGAATAAAATACAGTGATTGCACAGCCCCTCCAGTGCAGTGGTCTGATAACTCCTCTGGAAGCTGAGGCCTCATGTTCCCCAGAGAGAGAGGAATGGGAGAGAATGCAGGTTTCCCTTCAGAGGTAAGCTGAAAGCTGATTTTGACACTTCTTTCCCACTTAAAAGCAATTTGGACCTAATTTTGTACCAAAATATGTTTGCTTAGCTTTAGTTAATATACAGAAGTCTTTTTAGACCTGAAATGTATTGACACACAAAAAACCACAAAAACCCCCCAACCTGGTAAGGCATTAACTCACGGCAATTTTTAGCCACAGGAATGAATTTGTTACCAAAATTTTAAAACTAATACCATGCAGTGAACATTCATGTAACTTAAGAACTTTCTGCTTCAAATAATAATAATAATAGTGTCATTATTGATTTCTAAATCAGTATTAATTTTAAAATTTGGTTAGGTATTGTCTTGGTATTACTTAAAATTTACTCAGTCTAACAGAATGCAGTATGGTCAATAATATTCAGGAGCTAAAAATGTCAGTAAATTCTGAATAAGCTCCAAATATAATTGTCTATATCCTCACTTTTGAAAACAAAGCCAAAAAATCCAAACCCAACAAACAAAGAAAACTAACCAAAAAAAAACACAAAAAACCAAGCAGATAAAATTTCCCACATATCTACTTGAAGGAGCCAACAACAACAGTACAAAGAAGTGCCATTCTTTTTCTGTCTGATAAAATTGGAGAGGTTAAGGATGCTTCACAGACAAACCCAATGCAGTGAGGAGAAGCAAAATCCCACTTGTTCTAATGCCTCCCAAAAAAGCCACATTTTCTTGTGCACACTTTGAGCATGGCAAGTAGTTGCATTAATGGCAGCTCATCTCACAGGGTGTAGCTCTATGGGGCAGAAGGAAGAGCAGCTGACAGACATTTAATTTGCACACAGACTCAAGCATAAACTTCTAGAATAAAAGTCAAGTTTAAGTACATCTCCAACAGGAGATGTATTATTTATTTTCCTTTATCACAAACATCCTGAAAGCAGAATGATATCCTGTCACTGTTTAATGCTTTTGGAGGTACAGCCATTTTAAATCCTTTATAACAAAATGATTTTCTGTGCCATCAAGCTTTCAGTTATTGCTTGGCCAGAATAACTCAAGGCAAATTAACTCTTTTGCTAAGTAAGCCACACCTGTGGTAATTTTGTACAGAGTTTATGATCTTCCACATCACACATTACTGCTTTTAAAATGTTCCCTGCATAACTCACATCCTCTTTTAAACAGAGTCAAGGAACCATGATACACAAACATACGTCAAGGTAAAGCTGCTGGACTGGGAATGAGCCAGACATGCAAGAATAAAAGACAAACCAAAACAATTCTCCAAACTCAGAAGACTATTTTGTACTTAGCAGACCTGATTCTCATCTTAGCTTACTGGAAGTAAAGGATGACTTTACTAAAAGCAAAGGATTTGCAATAATGCAACACAGACACAGGAGCAGGGTGATTCAGACTAGCAGCTCCACCAGGTAACACCTGCAGACACTGCCCAGCTGGCAGCCACTGCTGAATGCCTAGTCAGCCACTGCCCAAACTCCTGCTCAGCCACTGCCCATTTGGCAGCTCTGGCCAGTCCAGGATTGTGTTTAAATGCCTGTGTTCAATGGCAAGTTAATGGCAGCAAGGGGACAGCTAAGGAAGCAGACAGGGAAGAGAGGGAGGGGGGACGTGGAGAGTGAGCAGGATGCTGTAGCTGGCAGGGGCTCCACAAGCCTTCCCTGAAGCAGGCTCAAACTTGTGTTAAATTTTCTTTAACATCTTGCGAGATCTATAGGAACTACTATTTCCTTTTTCTCTCCCCCTCTCCCAAAATATTCTCCCACCCTGCATTTCTTTTCCCTCTGCATTTCTCATCCAGCTCATTCCTCATCTTTGGTATCTTTGGTTCTTACCACATTTTTCCATTCCTCCGTCCGTTCTCTAACTCCCAAGTTATCCTCAGTCTCTCTGCGTCTGGTCTCCTGCCACTGCCATGAACGATGGTTTCCTTGGGAAACTACTTCCACTGGCAACTGAGTGCTAGAACTCCCAGTGCGTCCAGCCTCTGCTTGGCTTGATCCAGGTGGCTCTGGCAGCCTCTAATGGTGGCCAGAACAAAAACTGCTGCTCACAGGACAAGAATTCATGTCTGCCTGTCAATGCCTGAAGCCCAAATGGAACAGTGGAAAGGCAAAGGATGAGCAGAAGGAGGTGTAGGTAGCTGTGGGGTGTTGTGAGAGAAAGGTGTTGGGATAAAGGAAAGGGAAAGAAAACAAATATCTGTAAAGCCTGGGATGAATGAGGGCATCAGGAAGCAGCCAAGCTCCTCCCAACTGCAGGGCTGCTTGGCAGGTACTGGAAAGTGCCCCAGGCCAGGCGCTGTAGGCGTGGTGGAGGGCAGGGACAGCTCCGGCTTCACAGCCCTGACTTACCATTGGAGCCCTCTGGTTCGACTGGACTCAGTGCCATGGGGGGCTCTGAGGCTCAGAGCGCAGGGGAATGGCAGCAGCCTAGGTCAGGTCGTGTGTGTCCAGCCCGGGCATGGCCAAGGCTCTGACTTCTTGGGGCCAAGGTGTGCCTTGCCCACTGAGGGCACTGAACTACTCAGCTGTTCCTCAACCCTGGTTAAAATTCTCCCAGCTGACACTAGCACTCTCTGTACCGTGTTCAGGTTTGTGCAGGAAAACCAGTTACAACAGATAACCCAGGAGGCAATTCCAGGTTCAGGATTTTTACAAGTACTTTTCATCTGTGGCTCTCAAAGGGCTTTGCAAATATGAACTCGTTACAGCTTCACAACAACCCCCGTGAGGCAAAGATAATGATCACTGTACCCATTTTACAAATGGGGAAACTTGAGCATAAAAGAATAAAAGCGCTCCCAAAGATCAGGCCCAGCAAGTTGAGCACAAAATGAAGCAGCACTGCCACCCCAGCACTTGCACCAACAAGCAGAAAACCCTCCTTCCTGTCTGGTGTGATTGGGATAGCTATTCCCAACATAGGTGTAGTCTAAAAAAGAATGGGGGAGGAGAAAACATGTTGTTCAAGTTCAGTAAGAAACTTCACCAGCTTAACAGCATCAATACCATTAGGCTACATACAACATAGCTGCAACTCAGAGTAGAGCGCAAATAGGTAGGCAGGAAAAGCAAAAAACCAAAGCTTGGTTTTTGTTTGCTATGATTCTGAGTAACACACTGGATGGCATGACATAAGCAGCACACTGAAACAAAGTATTCCTACGATTTGCAAGCTTGATATTAAAATTCATATGCTGTGAGGAAATAAATCTAGAACCCCTGCTGTAACAGCTGCAGTATAAGTGGAGTAAGGAATGTGACAACAATGATGACATACTGTTAGGAAATATGGTTTGACTAAAGGCTGAAAGTTCAAAGTATTTATACAAACCACAGCCAAGAAATTTGACAGTGTATGAACTGTCTCACAGTGTACTAGTTGTTTTGCCTGTCAGAAGCAAAAAAGGTGACCAAGTTTTTTCTTAAAAGTTTTAGAATCAGATCTTTGCTGGTTAAAAGGACCTTTTTTTTTTTTTTAATGATAGCCTAAGTCAGTTACTTTTTTGCGTAAAATCTTATTTTCAACTTTTGTGGAAATCGAAAGAAATGCAAAATTCAGTAACAACCCAGAAGGTTACACCTGTCGAGTACAAGAATAGATGAGAAATATTTTTCCCTTGACTAATACTGACTTCATAGAGAGTCGATGATTTCGAACGTATGTAACCACAGAAGGCTTCTTACTTCAGATGAATTGTCACTGAGTTATTTAAACTTGTAACTGCAGTATCAGTGCAGACATGTTGATGAAATAATCACTTGAATTTGGCTGCATGGTGCTGTTCTGCTGCTGCAGCACTCTGGGGTGATTGTAGTTTCAGGCAGGATGGATTATAAAGGAATTCTTGGGAGAGAGACCTGTTAACCAGTTCAGTACCATTGCATGGAATCTCTAGTGCAATGAGCATTATTCAGGAGCACTGAATAATGTGTAAAACAGCTTAGAAAAATACGGAGGAAGAAATTGATCCTTAGAGTTACAAA
Organism: Pachyramphus minor; assembly: GCA_013397135.1. Lineage (NCBI taxonomy): Eukaryota > Metazoa > Chordata > Aves > Passeriformes > Tyrannidae > Pachyramphus > Pachyramphus minor. The sequence continues at coordinate 597,594 of VYXB01001182.1, read as the reverse complement.
AGGAAACTTCTATAAAAATGTCCATCATTGATGTGTATAAAGAGGTCCTTAAAATTCATTAGTTTCAAATACTACAAGCCAGACAGGTACCTTTTTTCACTCATTAAATTCTATTCTCTTTACCTGACAATTCAGCTGTTAAAACATGATTTCCCTTTCCTTTTTTTGCATCACATATAAGAATTGCGACAGCCTACCAAAATATTTTCAAAATACAAAAAGCATAATATAAATAATGCTAAATAATAAAGTATAATCCAATTCAGAGACACACTGGGGATCTGCAATACTGAACAAGCAAAAAAGGAAAATAAGAGAAAAGACGAATTTGGCCAAAGAAAAGTGAAGTAGTGCAGGTAATGGAGAATTAAATTACACGGTCACATATTCCATTGATGAAAAGACAAATAAGTTGTTAATTTAAAACACGAGCTATAGTAAGACATGTTCAACTTTGACAATAATGTATGAAAATCAGATTTTGATTTTGTGACCTGCTTTTTTTCATGTAGATCCCCTGTGGTAATTCTTTTTTTTTTTTTAACTCCACGGTAGCTCAAAAAATGATACACACAGATACACAGACAAATAGAGTTAATAAGATCAAACTTCCTAACACAAACCAGGACAGAGTGAGCAGTCAATAATTCATGATTTAATTTATGATTGTCTGCAAAGCAAGCATGTTTTGCCTAATGGGGTGAATGCCTCTTTATTAACTTACTGCTAAATTATGTACTGAACTAATAGCATTGTCAGAGGCCTGTAAACAGTACAGATATGAATCAGTGTTTTGTGGCAGCACCGTAATTATAATAACATCCTGAACAAGCTGTATGCCATTGCAAGGCACACAGACCTGATACTGATAGGCTTAAAACAAGATCAAAAGTTAACAAATAGGGACTTAGGCAATGCATCGCAAAGCAGACACATTTCTATTTTGATATATAACTATGGTGAAATAAAGCCAGTTCCCAAGCTGGATTAGGGACACATGACACGCTTGTAAAGAACATGATCTCTCCTGGGAATAGCTCTTCACATTAATCTGAAAAAGCCCAATAGCATCACTCTCAATTCACTTTTTAGTAAGCAATCTAGAAATACAAATGGACACCAATGGGTAACAACTGTGTGCCTCCTGCTGCTGGAGGGATCTAGGCTTCAGACTTTTCATCAGAGACAAAGCGCAGCCTTTGGAGAAATGATAAAGCGGGTCCTTTATCTAGCCAGTTCTCAGGTGAGGACTCACTTCTGCTTCCTCTCCTCCATTTCTTCTTCCCTTTCTCGAGTAAACTACACACAATATCAGTGTTTCTTAATTCCACTTTTCAACCTTAGAATCAGTGGCATGAAGTTGTAATTTTTCCTCTCTATTTCATATTAGTGAAACACAGACATATTTTTAAAATTCTGATCAGAATGAAATCTTTTTTTTCCTTTTTTCTTTTTTTTTAATTCAGAAATATCCATGGAAAAGGGTCTTCAGAGTTCCTGTCTTGCTACATATGCAACACTTACTATATAGCTAATTTTATAATCCTTTGACACATCATAGTGGGTTAGTTGACAAATGAAGGGAACACAAATCTGATTTGTTTAAAGCCTTTGATGGTAGCCATTTAACTGAAGCCTGTAAGGTACAGAAAAATGAGAGAAGGTATCACTATTATATTCCAAGCTTTCTCCATGATTTGCTAGATGACTGAGGGCAAGTTGTTTGGATTCTTGTCTCCTGCCATTAGCATGTGTATAACATTCCTTTCCTCACACCAAATAACTCTGAGAGCTGGAGGATGGAAAGGGGTGGGGGCTGGATCCAATGGGAGAAACTGATATCATGGTGGTAGAACAAGAGAGCATGCCTAAAATATGCTGCAGTTTCACAATCCTAAATGCCCTGTTACAATTAGTAATTAAAATAATATCAAGAAAGATACATAAACTAAGAAAAGATGAACACTGCATAGCCTTAATAATTTTTAATTTCCAGGTGCAACCACTTTCACCCCTCACATCAACATTCTTTCCTCTTCAGTACAACTAAGGCTTAAATACCAAAATAATCTTTGGTACCAACATTAACCTTTGAAACTCAAGCTCAAGACTGTCCAAATCTATCTCACAGTCCTGTGAATATACTCAGTCACATATGTTTCCTTTTTTCTTTGCATCAGAGGTTCATTCCTGTGACCAAGAGATTGGTATATAACACAAGGTTTGAATCCATGTTCTATCCAAGACTCTTTTATTTGCTTTTGTTTGATAGTAATAGATAAGGAACTCATATGACCCTCTCATTCCTGTAAACAGAGTTTTGAAAAAAATATCTCTAAGATCAGAATTGGACTGTGTAAAGCTGTAATCAACAAAAGTGATTCTTGACTAAAAACAGCTTTGCTTTACGATTGCTGAAAACGAAATCATATTTTGGGAGTCTCTGCTCTTTTAAACTTGATCATAATTGAAACCTCTGCATTATTCTTTTAGGGTTTTTCCCCCTCCAATCAAGTTATACAACTACACTGTGTTTCTAATTCCATAAGCTGATCACTCATGTTTTCATAGAGTTTGATGAATGGTTTACATGTGTGTTGCCTGTTGAAAGTCAGAATTTCACTTAGGATCAATGTGTCAATAGAAGTAACTTCTGTATATTATATCAAAGTTCTTTGCTTTATGTAGGCAGTTCAAACAACCACTGCATTATTTTTATCTGACACAAACTCAAACAAAACAAAACAAGGCACTGAGCTATAATTACTGGAATTCTCTTCCTTTCAGAGAGGAAAAGAAGTCGAAATTCAGAGCTTCTTTATTAAAAAGCGCATGTTTGCCCATGGACAACTGACATTAATGAGATAAAAGTAGAAGTTTTTGTGCATCAAAAGTCTTAAAAGATCAAATTGTTGAGAGAAATTCTCCTTCAACTGAGTGGAATGGTTGCTACTTTCAGAGGTTTTATATTCTCTGTCCACTGCTGACTTGAAATGCAAAGCTTCACAGAAACATGGTATGCACAATTAAGAAAAAAAATAATTTAGTTTTGAGGTTATTATAGTCACATTTAGCTAAATAATTAAATCCAAAGTAATTTTTATATTCCATGAAATTATTTGCTGTATATTATTTATTATACATGAAATTATTTTCTATATAAGGACTTCACAAAAGATTCCGCAGCTTGCTTTATTTTGCAAGATGAAGAGTTAGTGTACTTACATAAAATGCCTTGTAAAATAAAAGTTGTGCAGTGTAGTGGTTCTTACACTAGTTCTAGAAGTCAGTGCATTTCAGGGAGAGTAGTATGAAAACATATTAGTTATTACTTCCTTGAGGAGAGCGCAGGAGGTGGTGCTGATCTCTCCTCTTTGGTGACCAGCAACAGGACACCAGGAAATGAATGAAGCTGCTTTGGGGAAGTTCAGATTGGACATGAAGAAAAGATTCTCCACACAGAGTGTGATCAGTCACCGGAACAGGTTCCCCAGTGAAGTGGTTATGGCACCATACCTGTCAGAGCTCAAGGAGCATCTGAATGAGGCTCTTAGTCATACGGTTTAGTTCTCAGTAGTCCTGAGAGCAGTGGAAGTTGGACTCAATTATTCTTAAGGCTCCCTTTCAACTTGAGATGTTCTGTGATTCTGTGCTGCTGTGATTAGTATTTGAAAGTTCAGGAAGCCTTTCAAAAAGAGGAATGCTTTATTAAAGTAGTCTTAAGTGGCTGATAACTATTGCTATTTTTTAAGCAGAGATATGGACCATAAAGCAATACAAACCCACCCTATGCATTGTTCCTACTGTCAATGGAAGTACTATTCTCCACTAAAGGAAAATCCAAGAAACTTAATCACCTTTGTTTGTCTCATGCACAGGTTTTATATACAAGAATAATCTCCAAAATCAGGGAACAATTCAGGTTGGAAAGGACCTTTGAAGGTCATCTAGTCCAATCTCCTGCTCAAAGTAGGACCAATTTGAAAGTTCAATCATATTGCTCAGGAGTTTGTTCAGAAGAATTTTGAATCTGTCTGAGGAGAGATCCCGAAATCTCACAGAATCACCTGTTACAGTGTCTTTCTACCCTCATTAAAAAGATCTCTTTCATCCTCAGACCAAATTGGAATTTTCCTTATTGCAACATGTGACTGCTGCCTCCAGTTCTTTCTCTGTGCATGTCTGCTGACCTCCATGCTGGCCTTCAGTGCTGCACAGCTGAGTCAGGCCGAATCACAGAATGACAGTATGATTCAGGTTGGAAAGCATCTCTTGAGATTCTCTTATCAAACCCTCTCTGCTGAAGCAAGTTTAGCTAGAACATGTTGCCAGGAACGTGTCTAATCAGGTTTTAAATATCACAGAATCACAGAATGTGATGAGTTGGAAGGTACCCGAAAGAATCATCAAACCCAACTCCTAGCCCTGCACAGGACCACTCTCAAGAGTCACACTAGGTGCCTGAGTGTATCATCCAAATGCTTCTTGAACTCTGCCAGGTTTGGTGCTGTGACCACTTCTCTGGAGACCCTGTTCCAGTGCCCAACCACCTTTTTCTAATATCCAACCTAAACCTCCACAGACACAACTTCAGGCCATTCCCTCAGGTTCTGCCACTGGTCATCACAGAGAAGAGATTAGTGTCTGCCCCTCCTCTTCCCTCACTAGGAAGTGGTAGACAGCAATAAGGTCTTCCCTCAGTCTTCTTCAGGATGAACAGACCAAGTGACCTCAGGTGCTCCTCATACAACTTCCCCTCAAGGCCCTTCACCATCTTTGTTGCCCTCTTTTGGATGCTCTCCACAGCTTAATATCTTTCCTATATTGTGGTGCCCAAAACTGCACACAATATTCAAGGTGAGGCTGTCCCAGTGCAGAGCAGAGTGGGACAATTCCCTCCTTTTACTACCTGGCGATGCTTTGGCTGATGCCCCCCAGGACAATGCTGGCCCTCCTGGCTGCCAGGGCACTGCTGACTCATATCCAACTTGCCATTGACCAGGACCCTTGGGTCCCTTTCTGTGGCACTGCTTTCCAGCATCTCATTCCCCAGGTTGTACGTACACAGTTGAACATCCAGGGTTTCCCCATCCCAGGTGCAGAATCCTGTACTTTCCCTTGTTGAACCTCACCTGGTTGGTGATTGCCCAGTCCTCTAATTCGTCAATGACTCTCTGCAGGGCCTCTCTGCCTTCAAGGGAGTCAACAGTTCCTCCCAGTTTTGTGTCATCCACCAATTTGCTTAGTATCCCTTCTAGTCCTGCATCCAAGTCACTTATGAAGCTGTTGAAGAGCACAGGGCCTAAGATGGAGCCCTGCAGAACCCCACTAGTGACAGATCCCCAGCCTGATGCAACCCCATTCACTATTACCCTCTGTGCTTGACCCTTGAGCCAATTGGTCACCCACTGCATGATGTGTTTATCCAGCTGTGAGCTGGACATTTTGTCCAGAAGGATTACCTTGGGTTACCTTGTCATAGAAGGAAATCAGGTTTGATAAGCAGGACTTTCCTGTCATGAAGCCGTCCAAGGTTGGACACTCCACAACCTTTCTGGGCAACCTGTGTCCAGAGTCAGTGACTCACAGTAAATAAGTGTTTCCTCATGATAAGATGAAATACGTGTTTTGTGTCCATTGCTTTTTGTTCTTTCACTGGGCCCTGCTGATATAACTCTGACTCCCTTGTCTTCATTCCCTCCCATAAGGGAGGGATACCTGATATTTACATACTTAGAACTATATGTTTCCTGCTGGAGAGCTTTCCCAGGTGCAGGAGGTTGCATTTCCTTCTGTTGGATTTACGTGAAACTTCAGCGGACCTACTCCTCCCTTGCCAACCCATATATACATGTAAAAGATTTGCAAGGGTCTGAAGCATTACGTCAATTTCTTGCAGGTCACTTGCATAGTCTTGCTGTTTGAAGAACTTCTTAACACTTAGCTATGTTAGATCAAAGGGACTTCATGTAAAATGCAGCAGAAGTGATTTTACAGACTTTCATGATTTAAAACCAGAAGTAGATATAGAAGCCAGTTCAGACAGTCCACACTGCTATATAATGTAGACAATCTGCAGGCAGAGTCTGAAGCAAAAATGAGCACAAAAAAATATATGTTTTTCAGTCCATAAACATCAATCCCTCATTCTTAGGTAATTAAAAGTTGTTCTTTTGCTAGGAACCTAGGTTATCATTATTCTTGGAAAATGTTAATAAATGTAGTTGAGCTTTTGTTCCTATAGAGTGGCCTTAGCTGATAAACTCTCTCTATTATGACAAATTAATTATCATGTAAGCCAGTAGAGACGGCCCCAGAATATGCCCCTTCAGTGGCATATCAGTAATCATCACCGATAACTACATTTTCAGGTGTTCATAACATGTGACAGGATTGTGTCTTTGAAGCAAAGTGAAACCCGCTTACCAGATTAAGCAAGGAAAGGAGAAATCTTTTTAAAATCTACAAGAATAGGAAAAATTACCACACCAAATATATGATTAGAATATTAATCTAAGTCTTAGTAATAAGTATACTTGTACTACTACACTTTTATTACAAAACACAAAGTTTGCCAGGTCTACTTTTAATATTTTAATAATTCTAATAATTGTATTAGTATGCTACTTTTTTGTGGGGTTAGAAGGTCTAAGACATTTACAAAACAGAAATAACCATGAGTTCAATTTACAGTGGTTAATACAAGATTGAGTTCTGAAATATTTGATTTCATACAAAGATAGTAAGACAAAATACTGCAATGGCTTTTGTCTTCTTAATAGCTTAAACCAAAAAAACATTCAAACGTAATTAAAACTCTACTATAAAGATACTATTGTTTTTTGCAAGGGATTTTTTCTTGTTTTTAGAAAAATAGTTGGATGTTTAAGACCCCTCCATGTTGTTCATCCTATCAAATTTAACAGCATGATTTCCAGATACTGCTGTTTCTTCACGCTCTCTTTTCCATGAAGTTCATCTGGACCAATGCAGACATTTACAGTACAGATCACTACAGCTGGACTAGTTAAAGAAACTCCTTTTAATTTGACTCACCAATGAAAATATAGACTTTTTTACTCTTATGTTTTTACTGTTGTATTTTAGACATTGACTTTAGGATGAGACAAATCACAACACAAGAAATGCTTAGGTTTTCCTTCACTGACTGTTAGGAGACTCTAAGCTTAGCAGTCGATAGCTGTACTTTAGTCATAAAGTTACATGCGATTGGTCCTACTTCTTTTGTCTGCAATCTTACTTAAAATGTAAATTCTTCAGGCACTGCCAACCATGACTCCTCATCACTATTGTAGCCAAAAAAAAAAGAGAATTATTTCCAAAATCAAACTGCTAAACATACATAGCATAAGAAATATCCAAAACTTCTCCTAAAAACTGGCCAACTTTTGACTTTGAATTAAAGGAAAAGGCTTTGAGAAAAATTGTTGTTGTTACCATCTGGTTACATTTCATGCATTTTAGACCAACTGTTTTTAGCAAAGGCTCCCAGATTTGGTTCCAGTGATGAGATCATGAAAGCATCAGAATTTTATCCCAAGTCTTTCCAGTTAAATTGCCTTTTTGGAGCATCAGCAGAAGGCTTCATGACCAACAGATAGGTGGCAGCCTCTGTGATAGACGGAAGCCTTTCTGCATGTACTCCATAAGTAAAGACAAGCACAAGCATTTCTTCTAAATGAAGAATAAAATCTAAGCATTCACTTCTAAAGAAAAAGTTTTTCTTGTTTAAGAGGTATACTACCATGTATTTGTGAACCACATCATGTGACCTGTGTATCCATTTCAGGAGCTACAGCAATAAACTACTCTGGAGATGACTTAAAACATAGAGATGAGACATCACATCCTCATGGAGCAAAAAACCCTCTTGGAAAGAGCAGCAAGCACACCTCACTACTGCAGACAAATAACAGGAAATGTCTACAAATAGCTATGGTCATTTAGCAGTAGCTTTGTAGTTTGGGAAGTCTTGATAGCTTTAAAGTATAACACCAATGTGTAGTTCTTCAGCCACAAACCTACAAAGACCAAGCAGGGAAGACTTGCATGCTGATATGCTGCTTTCCTCCTCCTGTCTTTTGTACTAAATCTTGCCTTTTGTACTAAAGGAAATAACTGGTATAAAGATGGAGGCGGCACCATCAAAAGCCCCTTTATACAGGACTTAACTAACCTTATTCATTGCTTTAAGCCTGCTTCCCTTAGCTTCCTTAACAGAAAGGAGACTCTAGTCATGTCATTTACTTCCCCTGACCCCATGAAAGGCCCAGTTGGCATTTGACTCCTAGAGAATAATTATAAGAATTATGCATTTCATTTCCAAACATACATAATAAGTTTGTTTTTACCTGAGTCTTCCATCCTCTGCTGCAGCTCCTCCTGGTATAATCTTAGTAATGAATATCCCAGGATCATCCCCAATGTGTGGGTTATCTGTTCCTCCAGCAATACTGAACCCCAGGCCGGAATTCCCCTGGAAAAATAATAAAAAGTATATCCATCACCCAGATGCTAGATTTCTACAGAATTCATTTGCAGTGCACAAGCAAAGCATCCTTGCTTCTTAAAGAAAGCACTTTATTTGGTAACTCCATACTTGAAGGTAGGTGACTCAGTCAGAAAAATTGATTGTCAGTTAAAGAACAGAGGCTGTAAACACAAAGATTTCCCAGAGTTAATGACAGAGTTAATTGATACTCCTACAGAAACAGGATTTGACCTAAATTTGTTTTTAAAAGCAGTCACATAAATTAGCATCTGAACTCCAATATTAATTCACCCAAGTCAATGAAAGCTAGAGGCTAAAAACACTTCAGAGCTTTGAAAAAACACTTTTCAAACCACCATAATTTATAAACAGAAACAGCGAAAACCATTTAACTCTGAAGTATTTTACTACACTAGTTTCTGTTGAAAAGTGGTCATTGCTCAGATTCACGTGCTTTAAAAATAGAAAAAAGCCCCATAAATCCCCAAAACAAGATTCTTTCTTTCATCTTAGTGATGTGCTAGAATGAAATGTTTGAAAGAGATTTTGAGAGTCGACTCAATGATCTCACTTATTGCTTCTACTATTTGTGGGAATATCATGAAAGATAAATGGGAATGTATACACACATATACACTTTGAAATTAAGTCACCGTTTTTCACATACAATTCAAACCAACAATTATAATTCTTTTTTGGAAGTATATATTGGTTACCACGCTTTTCTGTATAAGTCAACATTATGTATACATTATCTATTAATTGTTTTCTGTATAAATTATTTTCCAAGAAGAAATAAATTCTTTTTCTTTTTCTCCCTTATTTATTGAAAGGCAGATGCAGGTTTAAGAACACTCCATGCATAGTGGGTGTCATAAAATTCAATGCAATACTTAATTCTTTAAATTTCTCTCAGACAAAAGTATTTTTAAAGTTAGGTATTTAGGCTTATCACAGTGATGTAACTATATATATATTGCACAATATGTACACTATTGCAAATTAAATATATTCAGGGCACTAAAACACTTCTATTTCACCAGCTACTCAGATTATTGGGAGTTCGTTTCTTCCACTGCAGCTTGTGGTCAGGTATCTAGTTCTGTTGTAGTGAGAAAAGTTATTAATAAAAATGGCACCTCTATACTTTTTTTTTTTGGTATATAATTTAAATCAAATCTCATATCTGCATTTTTTAACTGTACTTCAATTAGTAGATCAGACATGCATTTTGTGTGTGAAAGCCTGTATGTTGCCTGCCTGCAGCTATGTCAAATTCTCAATTCTGTTATCAGTATTCTACATTCACAAGAGATGCAGTTCTCATTACTCAAAAGATACACGTGCAATCTTCAGCTGCAGATTATACGCTATCATCATATAATTGTGAACTAATTTATAATCCAAGGAAATAGATTTAGGACTACACATATCTTAATATTTCTCATCTAGCTGTATTATGAAAAACATTATAGCACTGAAACACTGTATATATTTTCTGTACAGTTAGTAAGCACCTCCAGGCCCAGATTATAAATCTTTGATTTTTAATCTCCCTTTCATAATTTTTATCATCTCAAATTCAGGATATTCTCCCAATATTTTAACACATGTCTAATTATACAGTATAGTCTACAGTAGCAAGCAATCTATAAATAGAAATATTTTCCTGAAAACTTCTCTCTATATTATATTATTAATTAAGCTAATTGTCCAACACACAGGAAGGAAGAAAAGACTACTCATACACACTTCAGGAAGCCTGGAATAAAAGCTTTAAAACACTAGTAAAACCAAAGGCAGATTTCTAGAAATTCTCAGTAATATTTAATTTCCAAGAAAGAGAACAACAAACCTCTAAAAATAAAATAAAAATGTCGTGCTTCTTGTTAACTTCAAAGAGATTTTAAAAATATGCAGAAACCTGTGTTTCTGAAGGGAGGTAGATTTCCAAATCCCCTAAATCTACTTTTGATAGGAAAGGAGAAAGCAGGGTAGCAAAGAGAAATCTGTGTGTAATTATTAGCACAAATAGCCATATTGTAATAAAAAAAGGGTGCCTGAAGAGCTTTAAAAATTATCAAATCCTGCCTGTTATGAGGAGCGTGCTTAGCTGTTACAGTTCATCACATAAAATTCATTAGATGTTTTAGCAGGAAATAATTTCTGAAAAGGTTTCACACTTACCCTGCACTGTTTTCCTCCTACCATATCTTTTTCCATTAACATTTTAGAGCTAAAAAATATAGCGATGCTGACTGGAAGCAGTGATGTGATAAAACTGTTACAGGCTTCTCAGGAGAATCAGTGCTAGCCTTGATATTTATCCATAAATGTGCATTTTATACACTGCAAGACTATTCCAATTCTGCCCCTTAGGAGTAACCTTTAAAAAGAATAGGGCAGTACTCCTCACTGGCACTTCTGTAACCAGAAAATTTCAAGCAATTATTCTGGCTGCAGTCCTTGACTTGATCAACAGGATCTACAAGCTGTCAGGCACTAGCTGCCTCAGCAGCTAGGTATATCCCTTCAAGGCTTTCCTGCACCAGAAACTCTGCTGCATAGCACTAAGAGCAATTACACTTTTGTTTCGCTGTGGTTCTTGAAGGGTCTGCACTGCCTACACGGAAAAATCTTCTGTCTTTGTACCTCAGATCAAGGCCAACAAGGCTAAAAGCATAGCTACAATCACCATGGGTAAATTGGCCTTTTAAGAAGCTTGGGTTGAAAAATAATGCAATAGGCATATTCTGGTTAAAAGCTACTGTATTTAAGTTCAGAGCAGCAATACTGATGTGCCGATCTCTCCTCTTCCCTCGTGGTTCCCTCTATGCTCTACATCTAGTGTGCAGGTTGCTATATTAAAAACTTAGTTTGTAGTTGGTAAGCTGTAATTCTAAATTCCAAATAAGTACTGCCTACTAACGCAATGCTTCCTGAACATTCCTGCAAGGATTGGCTCCCCGTCCTTTACTTTTTGCCCCTCTTTGTCCCCATCTCAGAAAAAAAGAGTGTGGTAATTATCTTCATAGCTTTTCTTGGCATATCTGTCTCCCTCCCATTTCACGTTAACCAATAAAAAAGCTGCCCCTCAGTACAAAACAATGACTGAACCATCACTTAGACATGGCATTTTCCAAGGTGGAACATTCACGCTTTCCCTCGCACTGATTCATGTTTGGGAGTGGTTCCTCATAAATATCTGTCAAGTTAATTCACTGTCCTCTTTCTATTCCAAGCCCTACATCTCTTGGATGCTTACAAAGCAAGTTGACAATGAGCTCAGAGGCCTGTTGACAATGCAGATAAATGCTCAATAAGAACTAATAACAGCTGATACAGAGGAGAAGAGATGCCAAGCAACAGAAGCCTTCCTCCTTTAGAATACTCAATTGATCCTTTTTAATTGAGATTCTTATTTAGGCCTAAATATGCTTTCCTGTTTTATTTCAGGATTCTTCAGTGGAATGGTCTATGCAAAAATCCCAAAACACATGTAGGGGACAAAAAAACCTGAAGAAGTCTCAGACTTACAAACTTTAATGGCATTGCTCAAACATTATTCACATGTCAAATATATAATATATATAATTCTATGATTCTATATAACACTTCATATCCAAATAATTTCGTGTTCAATTCTTATAAGCTAATTTATCTCTTGACCTAAATCTTTCCATGTCTTTGTCCAAGCTGTCAATTTTTTACTACTAAAAAAAACCTCATATAATTAGTTACTGACTATATAAGGAAGATTTGCATAAAATTGCACAGCAATAGATGGATGAATGTACTTTTTAACTGTTTGTTTAGTTTCTCACTAGCTTCCCCTCCTTTTGTTGCAAGTCTCCAGTTGTGCACACAGCCTGACAAAAGGCTTCGTGTAGCACAACATGCCCAGTTTGACTTTAAAAAAAAAATTGCCTCAGTTTCCTCCTATTCATGCTGGAAACCTCACGCTTCTCAGAGATTTACCACCAAGCTCAAACTTCTCTCTTGGTTCAGCTTTACTTTTCAAACATAGAAAATTGGGTCCAACTACCATAACAAAACAATCTCTCCCAGCCCAATCCTTGAGGCTGCCTTTCTGCTCTCTTCTGAAGGGAAGGTCAGCATTTCTTCTTAAGGTTTACTACACCAGCCTGCCTCCTTTATGACTTTCTCAAATGGGGCTTTACACCTGCACAAGGACCAGCTGAGTTCTTTATAGCTCAGCCTGAGCAGGGAAGAGACCTGGCTGTAATTCTTCTGGCCTGGGGGGGGTCAGACAACCTCAGAGAGAGACATGGCATGACAGCAGATGACTGGTGTTATACCTTCCCCTAAAACTGAAACACAACACTTGGGGTCAGAATAATGGATGACTCACAACCAAGGAAAGAAATTAAAACTTGAAAGTTGTGGCCAGTTTGAATCTTTTCCCTCAACACTGTTATGCTTCCAAATAAGGATCACAAAATAAAGTAAGAATCCCCAGCAGGTACTGGGTTTGGGTAGCCAGAAGGCTATGAGACCCACCTTTTTCTTGCTTAGGTTTTCATCTTATGCTTTTTTCCTTTTACACACCTGTCTGTGCAGCCACATATCATGCTGCAACTTCATAAGGCTGCAGCATTTTTATTTTGCCAGAGAGTAATGCTCAGAAGTGCTCCACACTGACTTCTGTGGAAAGAGTATACAAGAGCTTCTGAAGTTATTTTCCCATAACATTGCAGCTTTCCATGGATGGTAGCCTCTGCACACTTCTACAAAGTATTTCCTCCTTATTGTTTCTCATTTGTCGTTTTTTTTTTTAGGGCTGCATTTGCCTTAGAACATAGTTTGATTATGCATGATATAAAGTCATTCAGTCTTTAACAAAATCACAGAAGAATGCAAGTCCAACAAGCAGAAATGTGTAAGGGCGAAGTGATTTGTATTTTACCATACATAATAGGCTTATCACAATCACATGGAAGTTGTTCTCCATTTTAATTTCTTTTTAATTCTAATCAATATGGTGACAGCAGAACTCACATAAATGCTTTTTGAATGAGTTAATTACTTCAGTGCTCCTAAAATAACTTCTCATAATCTTCTGAAGTGACATGACTTTAAAGATCTCCAGCATTAAGTAAAAAAAAAAAAAGAAAAGTGAACTGCACAGAACTCACTCAACTATTGCTGCAACCTTACCCTGTCATGGCAGAGAAAGAAGCCTGTTTCTGAGTCCATCAGTCAGCAAAAAGTCCAAGACAGGAGGAGCTGTATTTCCCAAAATGTTTTCCAGAGGTTGAAAGCTGTTTCAGTGGTGACACATACTCTCAAACTCCTATTACTGAAATGATCTTTGTGTTTTTATATATTTTTTATTTTATTTTTTAGTTTTTGCTTCTGGTTTAAGGGACCCATTTTGCTTAGTTGTTAAGGAATGTAAGTTAGCGTTAATAAAGCTGTAATATGCTGAACTATGCAAATAATAATGTACTTTCCATTGATTTCAAGTGTTTTGTCCAAGTAAAACCACCAAGTTTTTATCATATGAGATTGCTTGAGATGATACGGTTCATTAGATAATAAATAAATAAATTGATTTGTGATTTGTAATCTTTCATTCATTCTTGTTCCCCTATAAACTCTCAAGACTTAAAAATTATCTTGCACGTGATCCTAAGAAGCAGAATTGTATGTACTTGTGACAGAGTATCTACTTATAATTTTCTATGAAGATGTTTGGGGTTTTTTCCCCTCTAGGCTTCCTACATCTACTCTGGTGCTCATAGTCAAATTTGTGGAGTGCTTTTCTCTCTTGCATCTTTTATAGATGACCTTAAAGTATGAATTGCTGCCTAAACTTGCAGGTTTTGTCAGAGCAAGCTTAGTCAAGGGAATGCTAACAGAGTGATAGCTGACTCATTCCTAAATATATGCTATATTTTTTCTGTCTTCCGTTCTTATAATTGTCAAAGACCCTATCAACTTTGTTACCTGTGCTCCTTAAAAAGTTGTCTGTTGAATTTTACAATGAGAATTATCCTTCAGCTTTTTAAGAGCAGTAATGACTTGTAGGTTCAGCAAACCTTCAGTAACCTTTCTTTAGTCCTAGCAATGCTGTTTTTCTCTTGTTTACGCAAAATTTCAAAATACTTTAATACAGAGGTAAGTTACATCCTCTGAAGACAGTGTAGGCTTGTCATGCATTTGACAGAATTTCAAAAATTGACATACCTGCATCAAAAATTCTAAAGTTTTTCAGTTTTGGATGCTACAGGCAGGGCATTTCTTACTCAGTGTGAGGCACTAACTGGTGGTGTTGGTTTAGGAATTATACTCTTTTTGTTAAGAAGCAGATTTATTTGGTTTTGCTTTTCAAGTCTTCTAATGCAGCACCTCCCTGTAAGTAAATGTTGCTGTGAGGAAATGTTTTTTCATAAACTACTGTTGATTTTATTTCCAGTGGTAGAAGAAATGTCCCCTGGACTATGAAACATACCCTGAGACACTTGAATTTGAAAGTTGATGTTTTTTATACACTTTAGTAAGTATTTTTAAACCTTTTTCACTCATTTTTATTTTCATATTTCTGCTTAAGTGAAGTCATACTTCCAAAGCTGTCTTTTAGAGAGTAAAATACGAAACCAATATTTGTTTGCCTGGAATACTCAGAAAATTTTTGTTGTGGACAAAATTAATTTTTCACAGGGTATCTTTTAAATAACAAAAACTGTTACAGAACAGCAGTACCTGAGTGCTGTTACCAGCTTTGGCTTAGGGTTTTTGCCTCAGGATACTTCCATTTAAGATGAAAAAGACATCATCTTCTCCCATGAAAAGAAAAAAAAATAACTCCTCCTTCCAAAAACTACATTCACCCTTGTACTACAAGACAAGGTTTCTCCCAGAAGTACTCAACAGCATGAGAAAGTGAAAGCTGAGAATGATACAAGCTCAGAAAATAGTGGGAAATTAATATTTTTGGCAAGAGAAAGGAGAAAAAAAACTACTAAGTGCTGTGGGCAAGCAGAGTGAATCAAGCAACACAGTCTACAAAAGAGACAAAAGACTGAAAACTCTGACCCTAATTGGCAGTCGTGGGAGGATTAGAATGGACCAGAATTTGCTTCTGCTCTGAAATAATCTTTCATAGGCTTCTCTTTTTCTCTGTGTTAAATCAGATAAGGATACTTAGTTTGGCACCTTAGATGGTTACATGGAGGAAATATCTCTAGATACACCAAGCAGAAAAAGAGGATGATCGTGTGAGATTGCTGTAAAAGTCAGTGGGTTCTAAGTTCTTCTGTAGACTTTGTTCAGTAAGATTTTTCTCCACAAAGTACTTCTCACCTAAAAAATACAACTCTCCTTTATTCACCTGACAGTAAAGCTATACAGGATTTTTTTTCTACCTTTCACTAAGCCACCCTTAGTTTAACATCAGATATATAATGGGGTATTATCTGTCACACAACAGTGTCCAGTTCAACATCACACAGACATATTGCAAACAGCTTAACAAGTTAATGTTTCATCCCGCTGAAACAAACAGGTGATTTTATAATATGCAAAACACTTGCATCTAATTCAGGATTTTGATAGAAAATGTTTGTTAAACCCACCTACTCAAGGCGCTAAGATCCTTAAGACAGGATTCTGCTTTACAATTCTTTCACAATCTGGCATTTATATTAGCATTGTTTTATGTTCTGGAGAAAGAGTGATGCATGCTAAATAACCAAACCACTTCCTGACATAGTGTGTGGTTCTTTTGCCGTCTCCCACTCTAATGATAAAACTTTCTAATCCTGCCACATCTAATCCCGTCTTTAGATTTCAATCATTCCAGCAATGTTTTCAGTTATTTGCTCATGCTATATTGTACTACACTTTTCCTCTCCAGTGTTTTGTCCAAAGCTCCAGTTTCAAAAGCCTAAACATCAAAGCCACATTTCTGTCTCGTTCAGAGAACATTTGCATATTTATCAGAGTGCTGTTGAACTCTTTTGTACTTTCAAATCTACTCAAGAGTAACATAATTCATGAAATTCTCACTTCTCCCACAGACACTAGCACACTCCTCAGAGTCAGAGTTTTGAGACTCCGTAGTTATATTATACTCCATATGGTAGAGATTTCAGATCTCTCATGGTGCCATTTGTTGTTTTCAAGCCCCTTATCAGGTTCAGCACATTCATTATAAAATCGCAATACATGACTACACCTGCTTACTCTCACTTGTTAGCTCTAGAGTGATATTCTCTCAGCTCTGCAAAGATCAAGTACAGCATTCAAGATGAATGTAAAAAAAGATCCATGGGATTCGAGTTTTCATAATACACATGAAATCTATAACATTGTAAAACAGAAAATCTAGACAAGGAATAAAACCACTTCCAAATTGAAGCAACTTTTGAAAAAGTGCGTGTCTCCTCTATCTATACACAGATCGATGCAAAAAATAGATGTGAACTGTCCTCAGGTTTGGCTTTCACTATTGTATCTCTATTAAGTTCTCATTAACAGCCTCTGAGCTGTGACAACAGGTATGCCTAGTTTTTTCCTTCAAAGTATTTCTTGTCCTACTTTGGTGTTATCTGTAGAATTGTGTTTCCCAGCAGCATGGGAGCATATGACCTTGCCTGTTCTGCCTCAGAGAGAGAAGTGAGGCAACATATGTCCTCCTTTAGCTGGCTACATACAGTGATAGCAAACAAATGTCACAAAAAGCAGTCAGATGAGTAGCTGAGAAGTAGTATGGGAGAAAACTAAATATCCAAAATCTTTCATTGAAACACTGGTGCATGCTCTTTGGAGAAGAGAAATGCTCTTGTGCGTAGTGGAAAGTTTCACTTCACTGGAAAAACATCTTTCTTTGTCACGTTGTGTCACTCCAGGCTAGCTCTAGACTTATCAACCAGGCTTTCTGAGCTCCCAGGGCTACACAATCTAAAGTGAAAAAGTCAGATCAAGGAAAGGAAAGCATCCACTAAGTGATAATAGTAACTTGACATAAGGTGGGTGGGGAAGAACAGGAGTCAATCCCTAAGAGGAATTGAAGGAACAGCAAAGCTTATTCAGGAGACAAGCTACTTATAAAACTTTGACATGATCATCACTGAAATTTTCAAAATGCAATTATCTGTAAAAACTGAGGAAATTAAGACATGTTTAAATGTAACTCTATGACAGAACTAGACAGTCACGTTCTGTACAAGGACTTAAGGAACAGAAACTTGGTTTTACTGAAGCTGTGGAAACCAACAGGGTTTCAGCACATAGTGCTAGCAACTAAAAGAAAAGAAGAAATCTCCTAGTGCCGACTTCAGTTCCTCCCTCTAATCATGACACCTCTCAACCCTTTCTGCTGATAATTCAGTGCTATGAAAACCCTGTTGCATGTCTTGAGACTATGCGGAAACTCCTTGGTTAAAACCAGTTTGTAGCTCTAAGTCTTTGTATTGAAAAACTGCTGCATGCCTAAATGGGTTTATTTGTACAGATTGCATGATCACTATAGCATTGCTGTGGAAAGCACTTAGGGGAATTTGAGACCCCTGAAGTATCACAACTGCTGGACTAAACCCAAGTTCTAAGCTACTCTAAGCTATTCTTTTCCATTTGACTGGCATATTCACAGATATGAGTACACATAGTTCTCATCTTGCAATTTGGTTTGGGTTTTTTTTAGCATATTCTTAACATATTTCAGGCCAACGACTTCTTGGGTTATATTTCTTTGCTGAAATACATATATGCTTAATCATTAAGGTTAAAATTCTGAAATATTTACATCCATTATAAGATTTTGATGTTTTCTTTCCACCTCTCACAATTCATTTCTTTCCAATTCAATTTCACATAAAAGGAAATGCATGAATAAAACTCTTAATTTGCCACCTTTTTCAAAATCATGATCTTCAGGGCATGTAATCTAGAATAAAAAGCTAAATTATTAATGAACAAAAAAGCCCTTAGGGCTTACAAATTCAAGCACAAATCCCAGAGGCAAATGACTTGAGTATTCGTGCTGTTGCGTCACTTACCTTGCCATCACTGCATTACTCCAGTGGTTAAGCATGCAGAGCTTAGCATTACCTACCCTTTTGTTATAAATTAAAGCAAACTTTTGAAACACATTCATATTTGAATAACACCTAAGACTTTTCTTTCAGGCTCCATGATGCTCAATTATAGATTTTACTGAGAAGAAACCCAAAGAAGGATTAATAACATAAAATGCAATTCATTCTTCTTTGTTTTTCACAGACACATATCTAAATCTCATCATTTTCCCGACTTTGTACTGACCCTATTTCATTGTAACATTTCATTGCAGTGTCCATTTTGTTTCTTATTCTTAGCAAACCTGACTTTCTAGGGCCCTGAGCAATCTGACACAGTTTCAAAGCTGTCTGTCTCTGAGCAAGAGCTTGGATTAGATGATCTCCACGAATTCCTTCCAAAATGAATTGTTCTTTACTTCTGTGAAACACAAGAGTCACAAATACGAAACATGTTTCAAAATTTGCTGCAGTGTTATGAACAGTTCAGTCACTAAGCACTTTCTTTTTGAATTTTATCTTAACAATTACATGGTACTGAAATGTTTTGTATATATACATGTCATCACAAAAATTCCTTTTCCAAGATTTATACCTGTACGTTCTTAAGTGCAGAGACTTGCTTAACATGGTCTTTATAAAAGTCAGATTAAACTCATGTTTAAAACCATACCTTGTGTAACTTTAATACTAAAACTAAACAAATTAATTTTGTCAAATTAAAAATGCACATTTCTTTACATTAGAGAAATCAATTTTGCAGGTGCAGGAAGAAGTGAAGAGGAATCTTTAGCCAGGTCTGTGTTTGCCAAACTTGGCTAAAATGTTCCTGAGGCAATATTTTCCTGCCCTTCTAGAAGTCAGGTGAGATAAGACTCACTCTTCCTTTACTTATATCAACACTTGTAAAAATGTTTGGGAGTGTTCTATGCACATATATAAATAAATACACAGAACACTCCACAACAGAACTAGACTATCATCACCAAGAGTATTCATCTAATAACACATAATATCAGATATTATCTTTTGTGGGAAATTCAAATGAATTCTAAAGTTCCCATGTCCTGCTTCTGATATCATGGTAATGAATTAAATGGAATCATATTAAAAATACCAAGGATAAGTTAATAGCAATTTTCAAGTTTAGTTACATTTTTTTAAAAGGTGTTTGTCAGTGACTCACTGAAAATAATGGTATTGTGATTCATGGAAAAAGACTGTCCTCTCCTCGCCAGCTGTACAGATACCACTTTTGTTTTTCTGGAGGTGGAAGGAAGGCAGGCTGGGGAAGAGGAAGATTTCCTACCAGAAGGGAATTAGAGTAGAAGTGACCAGTGTACATTTTTTAAGAAGAAACACAAAAGTCAAAGACATTTTCACTTGATCTCAGACTCTTTATGGAAAGACACAGTCCAAAATGCCTCTGCATCAAACACAGATGCAGCTCACACACAGACAAGCCCATTTAAGTATAGTAACAAGTTTGATGAGCAGAATTTTCAAAATAACCAACTTATTCCTCCTGATGTCTGACAGAATTGTCACCTATTTCAGAAGAAACAGACAGGGTACACGTGAGCACTTTTTGTAAATCCAATCTTTTACTTTAATTCCTAACATTTCAGATCTAGTACTCTTAGTATTAGCAGTATTTTTCTGTCACTAAAGACAAATTTTGTTGGTTCACTTTAGGAGTAGCCACTCTCAGAAATAAAGCAGAAATTCCTGTTATTCGCAGCATGAAAAACATTAGATTGGCTTCTACTGTGTTCCTGGAATGCATTCCACATATCATCCAGACAGTAACAATGCAGAATGAAGCCTGGAAAATAACCCTTCAGAAAGTGAAAAGGAGTATGTGAAACTGGGACAATACAAGTGTGATTGAAATTTTACTTATAAAATATTCACAGAAAATAAGCAGGATGCTTCTGTTACTATGGCCCTCCTAAGCTAACTTTACTTTTCAACAATACAGGAAAAATTCAGAGAAGAAAGCAACTTCAATTGAAAAGAAAATAATAACTTACTCAGCAGTGAAGCTTTCTTTTTCTGTTTTACTCATAAACATGCATATTAACTATTTCTACTTCAAGACTTGTTAATTCCCTTATTCTCCTCCTAAAGGAGAGGGAATTCTCACATCCCCTTCAGAGATAAGGAATTGTGGTGGGTTTTGAAGTGATACACTGAGTATTACCAATGTACTAAAATAGTCAGGAATAATGCCCTTAAAATTTGTAATATCAGCAGAATACATGGAGCCGAAAGAATGAGGAAATATCATATCCTTTTTTTTTCTGGATGATTTTGGGTTTTTTGTACAAAATAGGTAGCATCCATTTTACCTGGCTTTTAAAACATGTTCAGTAGAACATTTCCAATTAGAGTAAGCATGCCATATACCTTTCTCTACACTGTATAGAAAGAGACACTTCCGCATTGCAATTCATCAACATGCAAATTGGCGCAAGTCAAAATGTTTCACATACATTTATCAGTTGCAATCAACCTTCATTTAATAGTTTCTTAGTCCTGGCATGCAATTTGTGCTCTAAAATGAGAGAGAAAATTGAGGTAAGAAAGGGTTTTAAAAAGCAAGAAAGAGAGAATGAGATTAAAATAACCAGCAGGCCAGTGATGACGAACTCATCTGTGCTGCAAAACCTGAACCAAACTACTGTTCTGAACAGGCACCACTGGGGTTTGTTTACATTTCAAAGGAGTGCCCTAATCACTAGGCACAGTATCTCTGATCTAATGAATATATAATTGTATATTCAAAGTGGAACAGGTCCAACAAGAGAAACACACACCTGAGCAAAGCTAGGCATTCATCATGGACAAATCTCTATTACATTTCAGGCAGAGGAGGCATGTCAATCCCATTTTCCCACACCCTGGATAAGTATTCTTATTATGATTGTGAATAGTTTTCCTTTCCTTTTCAATTTATGTATTTCCCCCAAGAAAACTTGTGGAAGAGAAATTTTCTGCCAGTGTACAGTGGAGGTAGGAAAAAAAAAAAAGATGCTTCCAAAAAGTTGGTGACACAACATTTCATATCCAACTCTCACGCTGCCATCAGTCAAGGGCAGAAACAATTAGGAGAAACCACCGCTGGTACTTTGGCTGGCTTTTCTCAAAATTCCTTCTGGAAATTCACTACATAGATAGTAGGTATTGCCCCAAAATATTTAACATAATGAATCTGTGTTATTTTCATTCATATATATTTATATATTATATATATTTTTATTTATTTTCTTTTTTAAGGTTTCTTTAAAATTCTATTCAAAGCACAAGCATGGTCATTTTAAGCATTAAGCATTTCCCGTTTCCATGATATGCATCAACTTAAAGTCAAACTTGTATATACCTGTTCTACAGTACATTGTGCTTACACTTTGTAAGATCCAAAAGCTCTGTTCAGCATCAGAATTTTATTCTGCATGCCTAAGTGTACTTGTATAAGTTTACTGCTAGTAATGGCGATCTCCTTAAAAAAACAAGGGGGTGACTGTATTTTCCAGGTGAAATAAGATTTGTCATTAAAACTCTTGTCACTGCAACTTACTTCATAATGAATATATATGAAAGGTAGTATACCATAAAAAAAAAATTGTAAGTATCACATCAATTTTTTAGCATCTATTAAGGTCCAGCATTGTCTCAAAAGTTTCCAACAAATAAAAAGATCCATGCGAAAGTTAAAGACACACTTTTGTTATTGAGAAAATTGTGGGATACATATAAACATAATCAAAAGAATCTCTCCACTGAGCAGTACTTTCAACACAGGAAGCATGTGGAATGTACAGTCATAGGGGAAATATAGGACATGGCTAAAATATCTGGGGCATGCATATGCTTGTTTTATGCCAAAGCTGACACCCTAAGAAGCATTTATATTCTGAATAAAAGCAACAATCAGTGAGTTAACAACCAGCTTTTCAGCAGATGGATGAAATGCCTATTAAAGGCTTATCTTAAGAGGAGAAAAACTTTTTAAATATATTTGTTTTCTCACTAGTCAGATGTAGTGGGATGCATGAACAGGAAAGGGGATGGCTGTTCCACATGTAACAATTCATTTCAATGGCTGCCTCAGCTTTCTCTATGAAGCAATGTTACTGCTTTAATAACGTCTGAAATGATCCATAGCTTTCGTCTACATTGAGTGTACCCAAGATTTCCATAAAAGAAAATAAAATCCCTTATTACTGGCAAAGATTTATTTTTTTTCCCCTATGATGAGAAATTTGAAAATATGTGGATGTGGGCATGTGTGGCTGTGGCTGTGTGTATGTAATTAAAACATATTCTGACCCTTTTTTCTTGATTCCTTTAAAATTTAGGTGGGACATTTGCCAGTACAGTTGTAATGACTTAGAGAATTTTAATCCATATGATTCTCCCTCCTATAGTCAATTACCCTCCTATAGTCACTTCCATAATGATTTACAAGATTTAAAACCTTTCCTTCCTATAACATGGCGTTAGTGCAAGAGGACAACAGCACAAAATGATGGGCAAGTATTAGCCTGTCCCTTTCACCTATTCAAGATTCAGAAACACATCATGGGCTTTGCCTATTCCGAATTATTACAATTACATGCATCAGTACAAAGGGGGTAATAGATGTCAATGCATTTAATGATTTAACACTTTTAAGCCACTGAAATATAAAACTAGAAAAAAAAGTGATAATAATGTAGTTATACAGAGAGAGTAAATTTTAATTTTGATTTAGACTTCAGTGTCACAGACACATTATAGTTACTCAATATTGAAGTAGTTTACAAAAATACTAATCTGCCACAACATGCATTACAATTAATGCAACAAGTAGCTACAAGGAAATTCTTTGTAGAATTCAAGACAAG
This sequence comes from Pachyramphus minor, assembly GCA_013397135.1. Taxonomy (NCBI): domain Eukaryota; kingdom Metazoa; phylum Chordata; class Aves; order Passeriformes; family Tyrannidae; genus Pachyramphus; species Pachyramphus minor. The sequence continues at coordinate 574,153 of VYXB01001182.1, read as the reverse complement.
TGCTATCAAAACAAAAAGTGTAAAAATGATATGAGAATTTGGAATAATAGAAGATAAATTGCTGAAGCTTTTGAAAGTGAATTAAAGTTTTTTTGGAAGTGATTTACAACTTTTAAAAGTGACTCTACTAGGTGAGATTTCAGCTTTTGCCTCAAGCAACTGTTAGATCTGTGCCAAAAGCTGCAACATGATACTGAGATTTTAGAGATATAATTTTACATGCAAATTAATATTAAACTAGAAAAACTGAATGCCTGAGCTCTTAGGCAAAAGTATTTGACTTGATCCTTTCTAAGAAGCCTGATTTTACAAATGCCTTAACTTTGAGCCTACACCACCATCACATGTTTGTGAAAAAAACTGGAACATGTTACATATTTGGTATCACCATACACCTTCTGTTCTCCCAAAGTGCTCAGTACTCATTTTGAGACAAGATGCTTACAGAACTTTTTTCATTTAGATTCAAATATTTCTGCAACTTATATTTTAAATGATTTTAAAAAAATTATTTCCCAGTCAAATATAAAAACAATGAATAAAGAGCCCTTTGGTGAAACTAAGCAAACTAACCCACTTCACAAAGAAATGTTTTTTTAAAACTTACTGACTTACAAGAACTAATTAATCTTTTCTCACTGTCACCCTGGCTTCACCTAATGGTTCTTAATTACTAGGATTTTTTTTTAAATGCCTGCACAAAAATGAAAATCATTATGACAGTTAACAAAAACATCTTCCTTTCAATGAAGTAGCACAGCACATACAGAGCAGCAAGTCAGACTACTTCATTAGAAACATCTAGACAACACCGTCCGGAAAGCAAGAAAAAGTAAGATCTGAACTTAGGTTTGTTCTGAATTATCTGTGAATGCATATTTGTGTGTGAGTCATGCACAGAGAGTGAACCCACAGCTCAAAGAGAACAAGTGCTATGAATACCAAATTTCAAAGTGTAGAGTGTTTATCTACCATCTGTTGTTCAAGACTCCCATAACTATATTTCATAAAGCTTTTCAAATTTAAATTTACTGTGTTAACTTATGAAATAATAAAAAAGGGCTCACTTATTTTCATTTAATTTCACTGCAAACTTCTCCAAACAGGGCACTGAATTGAAAGGGGGATTATTTTTGGGGGGCGAATGAAATTGAAAGGGAAGAATACGAACACAGGGAAACATGACTAAATCCCTAATTATCTCAAAGAATGATATCATGAACATAAAAGATTTTCTTCAGATTTCATATCAAACTCAGTCACTACAAATAGATGAAACGAATAGCCCTCTTTCTCAGCTTTGCCCAGTATCAAATAATAAAAAATAAATAATTAAATTAAATTAATTAAAAAAATTAAATTCAGCTCTATTTAAAGTGGTCACAAAATAGAGAAAAATCAAGAAATTAATTTAAACCAATGTGTTATGGTATACTATACTTTCAGAAAGCCTTTTCCTTGCCCACCCAACAAGGATCCAGTAAACCAGCTTTTCAATGGAGCCAGTCTGAAATTTATAAGCTCATGAGAATACTTAAATCAATGACAGACCATGTTTCCTAGTGGAAATGTAGCAAGGGAATATTGTACTACAAAATGCAGCAGACCAGTATTTTCAGAGGTAGAGCACCTTCCACAGCTGTGGCTGAATGTTCACTGAAACTGCTTAAAGGTATTCCACCTTCAGGAACGAATCCTGTACTTATTTACTCCACACGTACTATTTCTGTCAAGAGTAATTGTATTGATTTTCCACAGGTAAAAAGGTCCTGGATCAGGCTCCTACGCCGAATATCATCTTTCACATACATGGCATCCTACCTACTCTCTCAGCAGGACAAATTCAGGATTAGTTAGTATTGATCAGTAACATACAGTTAGCCTGCAGCTCTGTTTACCTTTCCCTGATAAGGCTTCTCAAAATTTTTACACTCTCCCCAGTGATTAAAAAGACCATTGTGTTGACTTAATCAGTCCATTCTTCTTCATCATGCCTACAAATATTTTCACTTTTCCTTTATAGCAACCAATCAACTCCTACATATTAGTTCTAACACCAAAAATCAGAAGATTAGTTCATCTGAGCTTGCTCTTATTCTCAGAATACTTTCACAGGTTATTTTCTAATCTTTTTTTTTTCTTTTTTCTTTACTGTAGAGGATTACTTCTTTCATTTTATTTACAAGTTAGAATTCTACTTTGCTTCGAATTCTTTCTTCAGCTTATAGAAATCTTATCTGACAACTTGTATAACTAATTTAGCGCTTCAGATTTTAGTTTTATACTTTGTCTTCTAAATTAATCCTTATACTACGTGCTGTTTTCATGGGGTTCTTTTTCCAGTAGCATTTGTGCAGTTACCCTACAGCTAAAACACATCCTCTTGTGGAAGAACAAATCACTCTTCTGACCAAATAATGCAAGAAATCAAAATGATGATTTTTCTCTTAAGGTTTAGAAAACTCATAGTGACTATAGAAAAGTACAAGGCAGTCTTTCTTCCAGATGGTACAACTGACACCAGAATGCACCTACAGCTGTTCAGTGTGAGCTTACCTTTCAGAAAACTTTCTTCTTTGCTCAGCTTCTCTTCAACAGAAGGGAGACCAGCTTTTAGAGGTATTGCAATGGACTCTCCCTGGTGGAGGACAGCTGATGAAATAGGGTGTATCACCACATTGTCTGTTTCTCTCCTCCCAGGACTTCTAGTTCTGCCATTATAGGATAAGTTTATCTTATCCAAAATACTGGGTCACATTCTGCTTTCACAGCTCAAAAGCAGATTGTGAGATAAACCGCTATTTTTTCCGAGTTTTTCCAGCAGAGGATGGAGAAGCCAACAGGAGTGCTGAAGCAGAAGTGAGGAATAGCAGGAGGTACCTGAGGTACTGCACTGCCTTGACAAAAAGGACCTGGTGGGGGAACAATACTCCAGGTGCATGTCATAGTACTAAACTGAAAACAGGATGATTAATAGCTCCTAACAAGGTCCACCTCTTGTTCATATCCCACTGGTGTGCCAGCAGCAGTGCAGCCACTCACTTCTAACGCAATCCCACCCTAATCCCAGTCCTAATGCTCATTGCCAAAGTAAACCTAGGTATTAACCATTTCTGAAAAGTAAATTAATTTGTTCATTATCTCCTTGCAGCACTTCTCAACTTACTGTTTAGTCTTGCTGTTTGCTTACCCTCTGTAGTATCATTATTTCAATAAAATATCCCCATGATTCTCTCTTTTTTTCATATTTCCTTTAAAGAACAAAACAAACATATTTCTGTTTTCTTGAACATTTTTCAGCATTTCACTACGACATTCTATTTCTCAACTCTTTACTAAGTTCTGTGATTACTCTATTTTGAGTTTCTTATTTTATCTTGTACTGACTTTAATATATTCAGGCTTTCTTGCCGTGTCAAAATATTGTAAGAAACTCTATTCCCTGTATAATTAAATCTAACAGAAATCTAAAGGAACCTAACATCAGGTCAGGTCAATCAGTTCTTGAAATGTTGCTAAGTAAATCTAGAATCTAAGAAAAAAAGCTAAAGTCTGAGTTTTAATAAATATTCAATGAAAATATCCGTAAGTCTTTTTGGTTTGGACATCTTCCAGTTAGACTGTCTCATACAAACAGTATAGACTTATACAGACTGTCTTATACATACACTTAAAGCCAAATCCATAAAATTCCCCAAGAGAAAATTCTTATTCTTTCCTGCAAAGGGATTTTTTCCCCCAAAATAGGTTATATGCTGGATATCAGATGCACAAGTCTGAACTGATTAGATGAGGTAAAGAGGGACAAAGAGGATATTTATGAACGCACAGGTACATGGGGAGAGGCAAAGTGAACTTGTAAGAAGCCTGAGGAAATCTTTGGAAAGGTGAATAAAGCAAGAAGGTGAGAGTGGAAAGGAGGTAGGGAGGAGTGTTGTGTCACTTATGAGACGGCAGGAAGCTGAGAGAAAAGGATGAAGAATGTAATTCTCAGTGCTAGAAGGGTTTGTAGTGGTTTTTCTTTGAAGAAATATGCAAGCCTCAGATTAACCACTTCCATTTGAGGCTTCTGAATGATGCTATGAGCGTTAGCATTTATAACATGATAGTTGTTAACAAGTGGCAACTTGGTGTAATAAGAGTCAAGCCAAGAAATATCCTCCTCTGGAAACCACACCACTTTTGCTTATCCAAGCTGATCCTTAAAACAACAGGGGCATCTTGCCAAAGAAAAACTGAAATAGTCCTGAAAACCTGTTCTGATATTGCCTTTGCTTCCACGTCTTTCACCAAAGGACGAACTTGACATCAGCACTTAAATCACAGGAAATAAAACAAATTGGGGAGAGAAGGATAGTGTAAGGGAGAGAGAGAGAAAAAGCAATTATTTTCTCTTTGATACTTAGGTATGAGATAGGAAGAGAAAGAAAATATCTATCTACAGAGTTCAGCAATTCTCAGGAAGCAGCTGAAATATGAAGAAAAAACTGTATGGTATTCTTACTGCTGTTTGAATTCAAAAACATATTTTGAGCTATGATATATACAGAAGACCTGATGATGAGAAAATAAGCAGAGATTAATATAAAGAAATATTTTTTTTTAATTTACTAGGATGGAATTAGGCTACAATCAGTACTGGAAAAACCTCCTGATAAGACTCAGCAAAAATTAGAATTGATAAAATTTGAAATTTTTGGTCAAGGAGAAATACTACTATCTAGGCCAGTTGCTTTTAGGTCAAATCATCAGAAAAAATATTTCTGATCTAACAAAATGGTAAATACAATTAATGTAAAATATTTCATAGGAGGTATCATAGATAAAGTTTTATGAAAAAATTCCCCATGGGGGAAAAAAAGTGCTTTTGCAAAAGCACTTCAGAGATCTCTCACATAAGTGCACAGGAAGATATGGTCTTGTCTTTCTCAACTTGTCACATCAGGAACTCTTTTTCATTTGAACCATTACTCAACAGAAGATGGTGAAATACAGGAACAGAGTTGGCAAATGAAAGAACACACAACCAAACCTATAAAAGCTTGTGTAAAAATGACTTGCAATATATTTATATAACAAAATAAACATATGATTAAATGCCAGCCAAGCTCATCTGCCCCTGAAGCCATCATTAATTTAATATAATTTAATACACTTGCTGCTGCATGTTTACCCAGGTTTTCAGAATTTCATAAAATATGCATGATCTGAAGTTGCTAATTGCAACTGAAAGACTTTCCTTTCATTTCTTATTGACTACATTCTTCTCCTGAACTGGTTCTAATTAAAGGAGAGCTTAGCATTGTACACCCATGAACAGTGCCACAGCCTTCAGGTAAAATTGTTCCGTAGGGGGAATTTTGTTATTGTCTTTTCTGTTTCAGTGGTCCCAGTTTTGTTGCTTCATATACATTGCTTGCTGTTTTAACTACAGCTTTTATCATACACTAAAAGTACTCAGAGTCATTAATGATATGGATATGCTCAGGGGTCGATAACGGGACTGGTGCTGCTCAACATTGTTGTTGGTGGCATGGACAGTGGGATCCATTGCCCCTTCAGAAAGCTTGCCAGCCACACCAAGCTGCTGGGAAAGGATGTGCGCAGGATGCATCCAGAGGCACCTGGACAGGTTTGAGAGGTGGGCCTGTGTGAACCTCTTGAAGTTCAACAAGGTGAAATGCAAGGTCCTGCACCTGGGTCAGGGTAAACCAAAGCAGAAATACAGGCTGCGAGGAGAAGGGATTGAGAGCAGTTCTGGGTAGAAGGACTGTTGGTGGATGAGAAGCTCAACATGACTCAGCAATGTGCACTTGCAGCCCAGAAAGCCAACAGTGTCCTGGGCTGCATCAAAAGCAGCGTGACCAGCAGGTCGAGGGAGGTGATTCTGTCCCTCTACTCCACTCCCATGAGATCCCACTGGAGTGTTGCATCCAGCTCTGGGGTCCTCAGCCCAGGATAGACATGGACCTGCTGCAGTGAGCCCAGAGGAGGGCCACAAAGATGATCAGAGTGCTCGAGAACCTTTCTTATGGACACTGTCTCACAGTTGGGGGTGTTCATCCTGGAGAATAGAAGGCTCCGGGGAAGGACCTTACAGCACCTTTCAGTACCTAAAAGAGGCCTACAAGAAGGCTGGAGAGGGATTTCTGACAAGGGCATGTAGTGATGGGATGAGGGGTAATGGCTTTAAACTGAAGATTAGGTATTAGGAAGAAATTCTTTACCATGAGGATGGCGAGGCACTGGAGAAACTGTGCCCAGAGAAGTTGTGGATATGCTATCCCTGGATGTGTTCAAGGTTGGATGGGGCTCTCAGCAACCTGGTCTAGTGGAAGGTGTCCCGGCCCATGGCAGGGAGTTTGGACCTAGAAGGTCTTTAAGGTCCCTTCCAAACCAAACCATTCTATGATTCTACAATCCTATGTTCAAACTATCCCCTAAGCATGAAAAGGCACAGGGTCCTGAACCCTTACTGTCTAATTTCAGATTGCTTCCACTGTCCTGCTTTCTTTTATTTTGTAATACTGGTAGATGGAAAGGCCATCTGGGGAAGGAAAGAGAAAGGATTATGGAGCTGGGATACAACTATACACACTAGGGAAGTTTTCTGCATACTGCACTTTAAATGTATTTTTTTTTCTATTATGTGCTGTGCAAACACAGATCCCAAACAAGTTTACAATGTAAGTGTAAGAAGATGTATAGAATACTGATAGTAAAAACAAACAGATGGGTGAATACACAGAACCAGTGGGATGTGCTACTGAGCAAGTGATGCCAAACATGAAGTTGGAAAAGCACAATGATGCAACCCTGTTTTGGTATAAGTGGTGAAAAGAGCTATCAGCAATTTCCAGGATAATCAACTCATTCTTATTCATACTTAACACCAACTTTCAGGAAATTTCATCACAACTGTCTTCTCCTCAACTATATAATATCTTGCATGAAAACACCCAGAAAGAAATATTCACCCTGCATAAATCAGCAGAGGAGAGCTTTAACTCTTCTCACTATCCTCCCCTCTATCTCTTTCTGCCTTGCCTGCTGCACAGTGAGCACTCTGGGCTCTGGCCCTTCTGTAGCCCCACAGTCTTTTGCTGCACTGACCTGTGTGCTAAAACTACATAACTTCACACTGTCAACAGTGCTGCAACAATCTGTCCAAGATAGGGAGCTCCCAATTAGACATTTTGCAATATCTGATTTCTGACATGTTATAGTTTATCTGCTTGGAGTTAGGAAAAACCCAAAGTTGAAAAAAAACCAAAAAATGTTGATTAATATACTAAGCAGTGAATGATAAACTAAATTAAATTCTACTCACATGAAGTAGAATTTTTAAATGAACCAAAGAGAGTGAGAACTATTGACAACTATCTTGCTATCACTGAAATTCGGTGTGTTTCTACCAACTTTAATAAAATTCTGGGTATACAGAAAATTCCATTATTTTTAGCACTGGAGATAGTGATGATAAGTGAGACAATTAATGGAAGAAAAATTCTGTTTTGCACTTATAGATAAGAAAGAAAACAGCAATGGGATAAAAACTCCATCTGTGGCAAAAATAAGCCAGGTCAAGGACAAATCATTCTCACAGAATACACAGTAAGAGGCATGAAATATGCCTCAAAATAACTAATCTGTTGTTGTAGAAGCATAATTCAAACTATTAGTTTCCTATTTGCCTTTTCAGGAGAGAATAATGATCAATGGCAAGGATGGATTCGATCCCTGGCACTCATTCCAGGTGAGGACTGGAGGGAAAGTAACTGGATTCTTTGAATGTAGCTAAAATTACAGAAATGAAAAGTAGGAAGAAAAATAAATCATTTTTCTGTTCATCCAGTGAAAGCATTTGAATGAAGCAGGATATGCTTTTGATGATCTCCTCCTTTATACTTGTAAAGGGACATTTGTTTTCATTATTTGATAAATATAGTTCAGGGATAACTAAAGTTATCTCAAGTCCATTTAATAACTATTTAGAAAAATAGCATGAACTGAAAAGCCCAGATTTAGTACTTGCATGCCAAGGAGAAAACTAGTTTGAGCAGAGCTGTCATACCTTTTCCAACTTGAGAAATAGTAGTGAAATTATAGTGAAATACTGCAAAACTACAATCACCAGTAGTTCTGTGAAATCTAGTCAGCTATATATAAATGAATCCATCATCAGATGAATAACAATTTATTCATTTATCTGCTGTATTGTGCTATCTCCAGGAAAGCTAGTCACGAAGCAGATCTTGATTATCCTGGCACTTTACAAACACAGAAGTAGATGACACTTCCAAGGTGCTGAGAGCAGCCCAACGTAACTTGGGGAAACATGTACAGCTACAGTTTGATACACCTACGCTGCCTTTCAGCACAGTCCTGAGCTGGTGGGGGTGTGTTAACCACAACACTCAGATATAGTCCTCATGCACCACAAGCTCACTCCTCTCCTCACTTCAACACTAAAAGCAAGTTGTATTGCCTCATCGTTCAGTTGTGGTGTGTGGGTAAGGGCAGCTGAAGTTACAAATGCATAATCCAACCACCTGCTCAGGTGACAACAGAGCATGACCACGGTTCTGTATAGCCTGAGGAGGAATGTAGGGGATGCTTTAATGCATCTGGAGCAGGTGTAGGTTCAAAATCACAGTCTAGCCCTGGAACACCAGGTTACTGTATGACACATTCTGCATAGAAATGAGGATCTGATTTGCCCTATTTATCTGTCTAGATAGGTTTTCAAGTCAGGAATCTTATAGTGTTGTCTGTGAGCACATTCCTTATAATCACAGGAAGAGGTCTTGTGTTTCTTAGTTGAGCTCTATGACTGCTGCAGACAACTGTATAAAGTAATTCTCTCACCTAAGTTGGTCAAGCTTCACTTAAAAAATTATTCTTACTGGAAGACTATACCACAAAGTCAGTGTTAGGAGGGAAGCATAATGGCTTTGAAGGTTAGTAACTTTATTCCATTTTCAGTTGAAATTTATAGAGGGTCAATTCAGACTCATTCTATCAGCAATGTCCTTTAAGCTTGCTAATTATCTTCCCTCTCTGGTCTCTACCTTCAACTGTATTTATAGATGACAATAATTTCTCCTCTCAGACTTTGCTTTTCCAGGCTTAATGGGACAAGTTTTTAGAGTCTTTTCAGGTGGCAGACTATTACCTACAGCATTCTAGTAGCCATTTCCTGAACCTGTCTTCATTTACAAATGCAGTATTTCAGTATATTTAATGATACTTTGGTATATAGCTTTCATATGTCTTCATATCTATAGGAAATACCTCCTTTGATATTGCTAGGCCTGCACATCATTTACAGTTTATCTTTTTTTACAACCACTTAACATAAATTTACTTATACAAAACTACTTCATGAAAGTGTTTGTCCATTCTGTCAGTTAATGAGCATGAGTTAATGAGTTACATAGCACAAGTTCTTGTTCTTAGTTACAGGTACTTAACATACCACTTGGCATGATTAAATTTAATTATCTTTCTTTTTCATCAGTTCTGGAGATTACCCACTGATCTCTTTAGCACACTTACATCCTCCCTATCCTAAAAACTTTTCCCAATGCTGTGACATCAGGTAATTTCACTGAGACTGCGAACATCAAGCAGAAATGATTTGTGCTAAGATCATTCCTAAGCAGAGTGCATTTTGGGAACCATCATGAAGGACTCATTAATAATCTTCTGACAGTTACCTCTTTAGAACAATCTGTCATGTCCCACATCTGACACTATCCATTTCAGAGCTTTTTTACTAATCCCCATAGTGTCCAGAACAATGCTTACTATGTTTGAGTCAAGAAAGGGAGAATAGATTAGTTAAATAAAAAAAAAAAAAAGTATCAAATTACTCTGGTACAACCAGCTGAAACTATGGGCTGTAACCAACTGTCTCATTTCCCACTACACCAATCTTCTATATTCTGCTTCAAATGTGTGACCACTGCTTTGATGAATGGATTAAAAAACTTCATTTAGTTTATTTAAAATTCTAGAAAGGAAATCACCTGTCCTCCCACAAATTAATTTGGGGTTCTTGAAGTTTTCCTCACTCATATGTTCTATTTTAAAATAATTTGCTATTTTGCTTTTCAAGGTTTTCAAAGTTATGGTCCTTAAGAAATATGGAGTCTAGTTTGCAAAATACTAGTTTGTAGATGGCACAAAACCCATCACTATTTTATCTCACTAGGCAGTGCTCCACAACTTACTCCCCGTTCCTTTTCCATTTAGATTTCCTTTTGACCTTTCAGATATACTTTTTTCCACAGATCAATCCTTTTTTCTAGTCTTAATATTCTGTCAAAAGTATCTTCTCCTCCACTTAAGGAACTTTCCTTACAGCATTCTTTTTCCTTACTGAGTTGCAAAACTCACTCAAAGTCTTTTGAACTCTTCTCCATTTCCAATATTTACCTCCACACTTTAGCTGAATAATTTGTTCCATTGGTTTCCTCTAATTTTCCCTTTATACAAAGAGAAATTCAATTAAAACATTTTCTTTTAATTTAAACAGTTGATTTGAAAGGACTAGGTCCTAAGTTCTTTGTTAAATTCAGATCTTGTATGAGGTCTTTATTAATGAGATCTAAATTATTAACAATTCTTTCTGTTTCAGTTACAATTTGGTAAAGAAATATATTGTCAACTAAATCCAGGCATATCTAATATCTGTTATTACTATCACATGTCCTCTAAATAGAGAAGTTTTCTCTCCTGTACAGTCGCTTTCTCTCAGTAAGCAGAAATACTAAAATTGAAACAACCATCACCAAATTCAGTGAGAATAAGGGAATATCAATAAGCAAAGTCAGGGTGATACAGATGGGAAAATAATTACTACACTAACATTAGTCTGTGTAGTTTAAAAATCAATAACACACTAGAAACAGTCTGAGTGCATAAAAGCTAAATAACCCATGGGCCATTTTTCCCACTCTATGTGTACAAAATTATTAAATTTATTATTTATAAAATATTTGCATATAAAGATGAAGAATACACAAACAACGACAGTGATTGAAGCACAAAATAAAGACAGAACAAACCATGTGGTTGCTGTGATCTCTTCACCCTGTAGAGATTTGAGTGAAGAATTTTAAAAATCTTTCTGACTTGTTTGCTTTTATGAAACTACATCTATCAGCTCTATCAGCAGACTAAGTAAGGCAATTAGCCTATATCACCCTCTTTGTTAGGGCCAGATCCAAAATCCATTAGTGACTGTGAAGAGCCTCCTATTGACTCCATGAAGCTTTAGATCAGTTTACGGGTGCAAGCCTAAAGCAAGATGAACATGACATCTGTTTTCTCCAATGGTCTGATTTCCATTCTCTGCCCATTCCTTTAGAATTTCTGCTGGGTGCCTTTTCCATTTTCTTTGCATTTTCTTTTTCATCAGCTACAATAGCCTTCTTTTCTTCAATATCCCTCTAAGATAAAAAAGCACTGGATGCTGCCATTTCTCTAGCTCATTTTCATAATATTCTCAGATTATTGCTTGCTTTCTTTTTGTTCATTAAATAGTCACATACTACAATATAAGACACAGCAATCATCAACACAGTCTTCTCTCCTCCAAATATGAGAGGACACTGGTTTTAGTTAGCATATAAACACCAACAAAGAATAATGAAGTGAATTTTTGTCAGGTTTAATAGCTGTGCTGTTTATAATTCTGCACTAAACAATACTGCTGTCTCACTAGGCTTATTTCAAAGAAACTTTATTGCTAAGTGCTTTACTATTTAATTGATGAATTACAAAATAAAAGAAAGGATAGAGAAAATAAATGAAAATAGAAGAAATGGAAGGGAAGATACAGGCACTTGTCTTTCCTCATAACACTAGAACAAAATAATTAGAAAGAATGGTTTCTCCATCCATTTAAGTTTGAATACTGCTTTAAATTATTCATTGGTTAATGCCTTCTTTCTCAGTATCTCCAGAACAATAAACTGTTTTCTCAAACAATTTAGTGCTACAACAACAAAATTATTTAGGAATGACTTACTTTTTCATTCAGTCTTGCCTGTGCCTAATGCCTTCAAACCTGCTTTTCAGCAGCAGTCCATGGAATGCAAACTCTACCTTGCAGAACACAGATATTGATTCAAAATCCACGAGAAAAAAATTTATAAAATCAGTTCCTATTTTCTGCAGTAGTCTCTTCAAATTGATGTTGACATCATTCTTGCCACTGATTAATTGAATAATAAATGTCTAATGACTGGATTTTCCACAATATAAATGTTAAAGATCCCAAATGTTGTGTGATGGGGATAAGTTGCCCTTTCTTACATCTAAAGAGAACTCACATATGCTTTCGTTGCAGCACTTTTGTTTTGAAGCACACACCACTGCCTATGATGCAAACACTGTGACCTTCAAATCCCTGAAATGCTTTGCAGTGCACTTTTAAAAGGACTTGCTGTTGCAGGAGAGATTTGAATCAGTTGTTCTGATAAATGCAACAACTCAAATAGTTTCCCCAAAGTGCTTGGATAGCACCAGAAACTCTGAAATTAATCTGAACACTCTGCCAGATGTGTTCTGGGACATTAGAAATGTCAAAAAGAAAGACTGAAATCCATCAGTTAAAATTTCTAGCTGTCCAGCTGATACTTCCGTATCCTGGCAATGATGCAAATGAGGGTTCTCTTATTCAAAAATTAAAAAAAAGTAATATTCCTTTATCTTTATCAAACCAGGATTCAGTAAATTGAGTATCATAAATACCATTCTGAATAACATTTTAGCCTATATTTGGAGTACTAAAAAGACTCAGAACATCAAGAAGAGGCAATCCATTGCATCTGAAATATAAAGGGATGTGAGATTCAGTTTTATATCCACTCACCGAGTTCATATTTAGTGTTGTTTCTGGATTTTAGATTTTTTAAAATGCAAAACTGAACTTTTTAAAATGCAAAGTATCCTAGTAGTCCCCTAAAACAACTTTCCCAGTCTCCCTGGGAAAGTTCAACATCCTTAGGCTACAGAAACAAATTCTCTCGAATCTATTGTCTTCCTGATACTCAAAATCATGAATTCTTGACTACACAGTAACTTTTTTTTCCTCTTGCTACTTAGAAAGGAAGAGTCAAGCTTCTCTGTATTCTATGGATGCAAATTACTTGGCGACTAAAGTGCTTTCTTAGGAAATAGAAACTGTATTCATAGCTCCTCCTCAGGTTAAGGAGATCTTAATCATCCATGTCTCCACCTGAATGGTGGTGGGGTAGGAAGAGCTACCACATGTCCTTTCTTCCCTCCCAAGAAAACGAGCAGGTTCAGATTACCTCTGGGCAATTAAACTTCTTAAGTGATCCAAACCCAGGGACATCATGTTTATGAATGGTGCCAGTTGAAAACAAGTGGTGATCTCTGAGCAGCAGCGCTCCCAGGAAAGCACAAGAGTGGATTTAAGGTCCCCAGCATTATTTGCTGCACATTCTGACATGCCCACAGACCCAGTAGTGCCTAAACTGTCAGGCACTATGTTAGAGTGTCAGACTTGGAGGCCTGCATTTCACCTATGCAGCTCTTTTGGCCATCTGAGTCCTTTTATGAATCTGAGTCACATACATCACCTTAGAAAAGGAAGGCCACAAGTCCCTTTCTCCCAAATGTGGAGAAGTAAAATCATTATTATATTATATTACACAGTGAACCAGGTATCTTCATAGATGCATAACCTTGATTTTTTAATTTATTTTTAAAGTTATTTATATAGGTAATTATTACACTGTGATGTGTCAAAAAACAAAAAACCAAAAAAACTTTTGAAAAGAAGGAAAGCAACTATCATCAGACCTCTAAAAGCATCAGTAAGATAAAGGTAAAACAGAAAAAAAATAAACACCCTCACTGGAAATAGAGGAAATATAGGAAAATGTGGCATTTGTTTTTTGATAGCATTTTCAAGGGTATTTTTCATCATTCTAAATACAAAAATATTTTTAAATTTTGAAGATGGAAAGAGGATTTGGGGCCATCAAGATTTTGATAAAATTACTGGTTTTATAATAATGTTTACAATTATAGTTCCACTTTCAACGCAGCTTTTAATAGTTTGCCATTCCATTTCTCAAAAACCCTTTCTCTCTTGTAGGCTGCAGATCTCTATGCAGTCTAAAATTCCACTAAACCCATCTGGTCTGGAGTTTGTTGTTTTTTTTTTTAATCTCCTAACAACATGTTCGTGAGTGTTTTTCACTGCACACCTGACAGCCAGGGCATTTCATGTTTTTTTTTTGGACAGAGTATCACTTCAAATGTGTTGCTATGCAAAGAACCTCAAACTAATATTGTTTCTGTAGTATACAAAGGAGCATATTGACTGAATTTAGCTTCATAGTCCTGCCAGTGTATTGTTGCACATATTTCTGTTCAGAAGTAGTTAATGTGGTTGTGCTCTCTGTAATGCAGCTAGCCTTCAGGATTCAGCTTGGTTGCTGCACTGTGCTTCATTATTCCATTTGACTTGTGCATTTTTCATAGATATACTCTATTTTTCAGTGAACCAAGAGCTTTTGTGCTTATAAATCTCCTTTGCTAGTTAGCCATATCTAGAGAGATGATTTATCTGAGATAATACAAGCAATATATTTGTTAAGCATAGCAGAATAATATAAAAGGAATGAAAATCTGACAATTTCCAAAGCATACACTTGTGTCCCATAACAGCTGTTATTGTTTTTATTTCCTCTTCATGTAGGTTGCTTTTGTCTAATGCTTATTTCTATTTTAGAATTTTGTTTATTTCAAGTGTGTGTTATTTCAACTCCATTTTTTCTTGGCAATTGTTTTCAATGAGCAGGTATTTTTCACAAATACAGTATGGTCCCTCCTCCACTATATTCTAAGCAAATTTGAACAAGCTAAGGACTATTTTTCCTGAGGGTTTCAAAAATCTTATTAAAAAATCACTTTGGCCAAATAGAGTTCTGTCTCCATTTATGGGAGACTGGTTTTCAGTGGCAACACTGATATATCATCTGCTAAACACTAAAAACTTGTAGGGTTGAATTCTACTGGCTCTAGGGTCCCCATTAAAATTACAGCACTCAACAACAGTCATTATGCTATAGCATCTGAAATACCCTGTTCCTCAGAACAAAGAAATAAAGATATTTAATTTACAAATACAGTTTTGGAAAACTGTTACCTTTTTAATTATGTCCAAGTAGGTAATCAATGCCTCTAAGACAGAGGAAACAACTGGATCATCTACGTTGAACTCCTGCCTAATATAGGCTATAGGACCTACTTAAGTCATCTCAGGAGAAAAATATCACTTAATTCCACAATGTCTCTTCATTATGCAGAGCAATTACAGCAAAAAGGAGAAAAAAGCCAGGATAGCCTTGCAGTTTTCTTATAGAAATTGAGCACAGATTCTTGCAGTCACCGAGAACAATTTTTTTTTTAAAAAAAAAAAAGTAGCTTTATTGCCTTCTTTACTTAATGTCTTCTACTTTTCATAAAGGAGGTAGTAAAGGATGGTATGTTGTTTTGGAGCATTTGGTTTGCCTTGCTGATCCCTTAAAAATATGCCACTCCACAGCTAACATGGCTGAACCTGATCTTCACCACTAACAATCTGCTGTGTTCCCTGACCTTCCCAAAATGTCCATTTTTGCCCTTGATCAGATCAGTTAGTGTTTGACAACCTTTTCTGAATTCGTTAATATTTTCTCCTTCTTATGTATACTACGCTTTTTTTTTTCCTTTTCTATCAGATCCCTTTGCTAAAACTTTCATCCAATCCTGTTCCTTTGCCATTGCTGACCTATGAACATATTTATGTTCAGTCTCAACCAGTCTAAATTCAGCATCCAACCATTGGCTCCTGTTATCTCCTTCCAGATAGGACAGAGAACATATTTCTCATTTAAGTGCATATTTTCTCTGACCAAGTAACCCCTTAATTTCCCCCCCCGAAAAATAAATTCATGAAGGTACCTGTGCCTCTCACTAAGAGAGTATGTTTTCAAAGATCACAATAACCCTCAAGGTGTCCCCCTAGAGACACTGCTGTTATCAGTCTCTTTTTCAAGTGGAATTAAGCACGACATTGCAAAAGTTTTACACATTAGCTACCAAATCCTCTTACATTCCACATCCCAAACACTATTCTACTCTACAAGCTCTCATTTATGCACTGTAGGCCTTCACTACACCTTTCATTCCAATACTGTACTGAAAATTTGTGTTTGGCTGATAACAGCCAAGAAGGAATATGACTTTTTTGCAGATTCATTGTTTTTGAGGCAGGAGTCCTTGATTTCATACACAGGCTGTATTCTCTTTCTTGACACATGACTTCAGATTTGGCCAGTGTAAAATACCCGTGTTTTACCCGGAACAGTCTGACACTCCTTTTCCTCTGACCTACACAGACACCATAATGAATCACTCCAACCATTTACCCTATTTAAGCATCACCAAGGCATTAGCTCTCTTTCAATATGTTCAAATTTCTTCAGTACTCAAAGATCTCTTCAAAACTCAGTGTAACAGACGTAGACACTGTTCAATTTAATCCTTTAGAAATCAGGTTGGAAAATCAAGGCCCTCGCTCATTCTCATAAAGATAGTTTGGCTTTATTTGTATATTCTGAGTCCTTGCTATATTGGAATTTATCTGATTTCCTTCCACCTAGTTAAACTAGAGCCGAAGCTTCAGGAGGATTATAGTATTTTCCTCAACCTGTTTGATGGATATTTCTCTGCTATTGGGAGAAATGAGTAATGGCATTGTTTGGAGGTGGAAAATCAGGGGAGACATTGATTTTTAATGGCTTTTGTTGTTTTAGCTCAAAATTTATAGCCTGAAGCAGTTATATTTTCTTTTTACTGTAGGTCTACACACACACATACACATACATAATCTTAACTCATTCATTTCTCCCTAAACCACATTATAATGAATACACCTAAAAATGCCATATTCGTTTTCTAAGCTTCCTCACAGAAAGACATTCCTCCCACTTATAGGTCTCTAGCTTTCTCATGAGAATGCTTAATATGAAGTCTCTAAGCATATTCATTATAATGTAAGTTGCAGAGGTATAGCATTTCTTCTTGCTTAAAAAATCAATTAAGATTTCAATAGTCAATATTTTAATTCTATGTTTATTGACAAAAACATGTAGAACTACCTCACTGTGTAATGTAGCCCTATTTCTGCTTTGGAAATATAACAAAAGTATCTATTTTTCAAATATTTATTATCTTTCCTAAATAAATATTGGATGGACAAGTAGTAAGTACATATATTTTAGCCTTAAAAATTCAAGGGACATTATAAAAGTACAAAACCGCTATCTTATTTCCCATATTTCCTAAACTTCTGTACATTTTGCAGTATTATTAAGGGCCTTGATACCAATGGAATAGGTACTTTTCACTGTGGACTTCAAAAAGGAGGCTACTAGACTACAGATCATAGGATATGCATGTTTTCATGCTACTTTTACAGCTGGCCTGCTTTTCTGTGCTTTAAGTTTCCCCATTATGAAATATGACAAAACTACTAGGTACATTATCACACTTCTCCTCATCCTTATCGTTACAGTGAAGAGAAACATTTGCACTTTATTCAGCATTAGTAAATATTAAAATTACAAGCTCATAATTTATTTTAGTTGTTTCTGTTTTCTTCCCTCTCCTCCCCCCAATAGAGTTGAATTCCTGTTAATAGCAATCTTTGTATTAAATTTTCACAGTGACAATATGCTACCAGGAGCTCTCTTCTGCTTTGTAGGTGAGGTATAGGAAATGTGGAACAAGTTCACTCTGCAAAATTAAAAACCACTCAAAAAATAAATTATTCATAGAATTCAGTCAGAATTCATATCTCACATTAAATTGCATAAGGTGACTTTCAAGTCATGCTTGAGTCTCACCAGCTAGGTCAAATTCTTAGGGTAAAGCAATAACTTGCAATATAAAACATGCATAAGCAGCATACAATTGCTTTTCATCTACTTATGACTTCAGAATACCTGGTGGTACCTCACCCATTTGAGGTTTAGTTGCAGTTTTAAGCATAGGGACAAATTTGAGAGGAAATGGTCTATATCATATAATTTCAAAGAACTTTTACATGCTACAAAGTGGGCCATTGCCCCTGTAAAACTACTTTGCAAAAAAGCATATCAGATAAATTCTCAGCCCTCCTATGACAAGGAAAAGCTTTTCTTCCTTTCACAGAGTCAAAGATAAGCTGGATGGCAGTGGAAGACAAATGATCTTGTGACTGCTTCAAATACAAATGCATATGAACAGAAAATAATTGCAATGCTGCATCCAAAGAACAAATCAGAGATTTTTATTATGATAATGTGTTAAGATGCACAGCAATGACAGTTGTGGAATTCAGTCTGGGTAATCCAGCAATTTTTTTTTCCTCCTTATTTCTCTTCATTCTTGCAATGTCACTCCCTACCAAAATGGCATACTGATTCCTCAAGGTTGTATGGCCCTAATTTATGTATTACAATTGATTTTAAATTATAAAAAAAATGAAAAGCAATTTTCTGCAATGCAAAGCATTGCTTTTTCTAAGAGACAAATCTAGTACATCAGAGATGGCTTTTTAAAGTCCTGCCTCGCAAATGACCATCTTTGTTGTAAGGTGATTATTATCATCTCCAGAAGGATTCATTTTCTACCAGTAAATTGAGGTTCATTTTTCTCATTTACTTAAATGTACATATTTTAAATCTACATATTAGTTGTCAATGCCAGTTGCAAAACGAAGTGAAAACTGAGTCAAACCACTCCTTTGCAGCTCATATTTTTTTCTGTCCTGCTTTCTCAGTCTTTATGCAAAAAGATTCCTACGTACTTTCTTGGAAAAGACAGCATCCCAGACACACATATAACTACTTTTTAATGCATACATATCCTCCCAGTAGTTCTCCGGAAGCTTCTGTCCAGAACTGGGATGTTTATTTGGAAGCCCCACTTGCAGTTCTGCTCATTAGTGACTTCCGCTGATCAATGTGGAGTATTGCAGAGTGGGACACTTCAGGTCTGCTTGGGTGGTACACTTAGACTGATTTCTAATGGCAGGCTTTTTCATAGTATCATAGGGTCACTTGGAAAAGACCTCCAAGATCATCAGGTCCAACCTTTGACCAAATACCACCATGCCCACTAAACCATACAACAAAGTGCCATGTCTACTCCTTTTTGAACGTGTCCAGTGATGGTGACTCCATGGGCCTGCTCCGAAAAGCTAGTTTATGCCAGTTTGGAAAAGTCAAACTTTTGACTTTTCCAAAGTGTGGAATATAATACCCATTTGTTTGCACTTCCTGGAAATTGGGATAAAATCCAAGCACTGAGAACACTCTTAAACCTGGATTAAGCTCCTGCAAAATTATTTCCAGGCAAAATTATTGTGTAACAGTGGCTGGAGGAAAAGGTCTGCTATCCTGCATTGGAACAACATTATCTACAGCACACTGAAGTATTTCTTACGGAAACTGCAATATTCTGCAGGTTTGACTTCACCACCAAGACTGCTTCAAAACCAACCTGCACTAGATGCTTGCTTTCCAAGCACCAAGTAAGATATAGCTTGGACTTCGTCAGCTAAAGAAAATAGAATAAATAAACCAAAAGGCCACATCCTAAAGAGCTACATCTGAAGTAAAGGCAATTTTCATGTAAAGTCATAAATAATACAAAAAAGCAGCAGAATTACTCCCTGCAAACTGTCTGGTGAGAGCAAGTGAGTTAGGAAATGAGAGAAAAGTAATAAATGAGTGATATTACCTGAAAAGTAAAATGTCAATATAATAATAATTTAAAAGAAACAGCAGCAGAACATTGCCTCAAGGCAGCTATGACTTGCATGAAGTAAAACTTTTCAAATAATAGGTAACTCAAGGTCTTGGTGATCTTGACGATGTTAAAGGGATAAAACATTTAAGTAGAGATGAACATGAACAATTCTTTCTCCTATACTCACTCATGTAGGTTTTAAACCCTTAAATAAATTATGTTTAACTTTTTAACTTTTCTTCATTTTTGATATGGAATACACATAATATTTTCCTGCAGTTGATTTAATTTTGTTTCTATCACTTTTAGAATGCTTTCTAGTGTTGTGTTAATGCCTTCTTTCTACTATCTGTATTTTCTACTGACATGTTCTCCCTGAACAAATTCCCTGTGAGTTTTCAACGCAGAGAATCTAAGTAACTTCAGGCCTGAGATTCGATATATTGGAGAATGAAATTTATTCCTTTGGGAACAAAATAGCTCAGTGTGTCAAGTGACTCTTATTAAATTTAAAAAAATATTACAAACAATCTCCAATTTTCTTTGTCTGTTTGAGTATTCTTCAAAGCTCCAAATTATTTTGAAACCACTAAAGTACCACAGTGAGCTTTCATAACAGAATATTCAGTTATTTAAAATTTCTCACTCAACACTCATAATTGTCCGTGGACCAGATGACTCATTGAAACAAATTCTGAACCCCTCATTTGAAGAAATATCCAGAAATTATTATATGAATTACTAAAATCAGTGAATACATAGACAGTCAGATTTACATATACAGATGAATAAAAGCCTAATTTTAATCCAGAGTAATACAAATATTCTTTGTCTTGGAAAGCTTGAATCATCAAGTGTAATCATCCAAACTATGTATTTTTTTTTACTCTGAATTATAAAGCTAACACACCTGCATGGGAAGGGACATCCTTCACCATGGTAATGCCTTCAAAGGAATTTAAATAGCATTTCAGCAATACATCCAAATAAATACACTATTCTGATTTAACCAAGCTAGAACCCATGAAGTGTTTTTCAGACACTTAGATTTAAAAAGGATTCTAAGACAACAATTCGAAAATATCCATTTCTTTGAATACTTCCCATAGGGACCTAAATGTATAGTGTTATTTCAGCTTGTTTTTCTAATTACAGTGTAGCAGTTAATTTTTTTCCCTATGCACTTATAGCCTTTTCCTCTCCATTGTCTCCACTTTCACAGCTTTGCAGATTTCCTGTCATGACTATTAACATCATAAGTGTTGCAACTTCACAGCTGGGAAAGGATGCACACTCTGCAGAGCTGTATCAGTGATGAAATATAGGGCAAATCTTTCCTATAAACAAAGGTTTAAGGGAAAACCACGTGCTTTCTTAGCATTTGCCCTGGATAAATCTAATTCTTCTGGCAGCATGTATTCTGAAGCAGTCCAGACCATCCCTATCTGTACATCAGATTAGTCCTCCTATGGCTATCCCTCTTTTGGGGATAGTATCAATACTGCAGCTGTGGGCAGCTCACTTGTTCTACTTCACCTTGCTCTTTAGCAATATAACTGTTAACAGCAATAACAATAAACACAAATCTTTTATTTGCATCTCTGCAAGGGATATAATATTTAATAGTTGTTTCTTCACCGCTCTTAGTCTTCATTTTCAGTAGACTTCAGTAAGACAGTTATGTGGGTTTTTTGAATTTCCAGTCCCAGACACACAATGTGGAGAATGACAGCTAAGAACACCATGCAGGAGCTTCTGTGTCTCAAAAGGTACAGCCCTGTATCTCCCAGCTCTTCTGTCTTTCCACGCTTACTCCGGACTGGTACGTTTTGTACCTCTACCACGCACAGGTGGAACGGGCCCCCACAAGAAATGCATAGCTCTACAATCAAGAATAGTTTCAGCATAATGACTCTCTGACAGAATAAGAACAAAGAACAAAGTTTTCCAGTGATTAGTTATATTTTGGGTACCAAATTAGGGCTGTTCTGAGGTGAAAGAAAGTCACATGATTTGGGTGAGCAATATTAAAAAAAAATCAGACTGTTCCGAGGAATTTTAATTTAGGTCATTGAATTAAAGCAACCAAATTCTGCAGTTGATTTGGAAAATGTTGACCTGGTATTTCAGTGTTCCATTAGCAGGACTGCACACCAGGCTCCTTCAGTTCCTTTCATCAGCTCAGTCCTGCACAACCTCAGGTCAAAGCAAAATCTGGTAAGATAAAAGAGATGAAAGGAGAGAGACCTTGCTTCGGCCACTGCATTCAGAGGCGAGTCTGCCCTTTCCAGTACTTACAAACCTCTCTGAAGGTAAACAACAGCCATTGACACAACTGCCCATCAGTCTGAACTCTAAACTAAGACGTGATTGGAATTAGAATGTAGAAGAGAATTTCCTGTGCAGTGATTGCACTCACTACACCTGTATTTTCAAGAATCTTTCCTAATTTATTTTTTCATTTTATGGAACTTTGTGTTATATATACACTACAGAGACTCTATGTCTACCCAAGAAATCAGTATTTCAAATTGTCTGCACAGCAATGAAAGATATAGGATTCTCATTTTCTGCTTGCCAATAACTCAGTTCCATACCTAGACACTTCTGTCTGTTCTTGTAGGTGTCTTCTGGGAAAAAAAAACGTGGGTGAGTTTTAAAGCAACTGACACCTATAGGTCAGTATTCTACTATGAATAATATAAACTATGAATAGTATAAACTAGTCAATAAGAAGGATTCTGCCTTTGAATTATAATCTGTTTCAGTCTGAGGCTGAAGAATAACTACCACTTAGGAAGCAGGCAAATGTAATAAGGGCACACAGAAGGCTTTCAACTAAGAAGAAATCATTTATAGTTCTGCAAAAATAAACACTCAGAGAACAACACTGCATTTGGAGGAGCTTGGCGGGTACCTTAGGGACACTCGCTTTAAGAGATTTAATTTCTCCTGCTGGAAGATGTCAGACCACTCCACTGGGGCTGTTGATGGTTGGATATTGATTTGTGCACTCTGGGTTCTCATAAGCCATGTGTATACAGCACACACTTTTAAACTTAGAAAATACTTTCTCCTAGTGGCCATTTCTTGACCACTCCCTTCCACTTTGCTACTTCTGAACCACTTAAAGGAAGGCTTTCTGGGCACTGCAGTGTCCTAAAGTCTCATTCCTGAGAGGTCAAAGCATAATGATTTATGAATAACTGCTGTCTAACAACTTAAAAAGAGGCAGAACAAAGATACACTACTGACTAATAGTGAAAACCTTATTTCCCACATATACCAGCAAATGGAGGTCTTGGTTGATGAGAAGATGTCCATGACCTGGCATGAATGTTACCAGGCTGCATCAACAGCAGGGTGATGAGCAGGTTGAGGGAGGTGATTCTCCCCCTCTTTTCCTCTGCTCTTGTGAGGCACCACCTGGAGTGCTGCATTCAGGTCTGGGGGCCCCAACAAAAGGATATGGACCTGTTGACTGCAGAGGAGACTATGACAGTGATCAGAGGACTGAGTGACCTCGAGTTGTTCAGCCTGGAGAAGAGATGGTTCCACGGAGACCTCATTGAAGCCTTTCAATACTCAAAGGGGGCTTATAAGAAATGCATGGACAGACTGCTTTTTAGCAGGGCCTGTACCTGTAGGACAAGGGGTAACGGTTTTAAACTAAAAGAGGGTAGGTTTAGGATAGATCTAAAGAAGAATTTTTTTTATAATGTGGGTGGGGAAATACTTGAACATGTTGGCCAGAGAAGTTGTGGATTCCTCATCCCTGGAAACATTTAAGTCAGTGTTGGACAGGGCCCTGAGCAACCTGATCTAGTGGACTGGGTCCCTGCTCATTGCAGGAGGCTTGGACTAGATGGCCTTTAAAGGTCACTTTCAACACAAACCGTTCTATGGTTCTACAATCTCTACGAAAACAAGACATATAGATAAGTATTAAAAAATAAGACAAATAAGTCAAATTAAATCCTTGTGTCATTGAATACAATATAATTCTCACTGCTCTTCAGTGTTCAGTGGAATGCACCTGTTTATATTTTTGCAAACTTCTACATTTGCACAAAAGAAATTAGTGACAAAAACAGTTTCTTTGGTTTACAAGTATCTAAAGTAAATAAAAACTAAGGTCTGGAATAAATTCTTTACTGAAATGTGTAAAAATTTCTTTTGCTACTGTTCCCTCAGGATTTTTAAATTTTAAAAGTTTACTTATGATTAGTTATAGCCTTTTTAGTTGAAATTTGAATAGATTCTTCTATTTGGTGAAATGTGAACACCTTGCCCTTTAGAGACCTATAATCTTGAACTAGAAAAATTAAATCTTTTCATGGTGCTTGATGTCACTGAACTATCAAGTCAAAGGAAAGAAGAGATAGAGCAGACTTTTTAGTCTCTCCACTGAACAGAGCATGTGGTGGATACAGAATTAAATTTATCAGGGTTATCACAGCACATTCCAAGATAATAATTCATCATTGAGAATTTACTCTTTGGAATATGATTCTATGAATATATTTAACCTGATTTTCTAAGGAAATAATTATGCTATGTGAGCATCCATGTCTTTCTCTCCCTCAGCTGTAGTGAGAGCAAACCAATCTGAAAAAGTGAATAGGAAACAAAACAATAAGTTCCTAAACACTTTGTAAAATGGCGTGGTTCATTAAAAAATGGTGACATTCTGCCATGTAATCTAAATTGTTATCATAGGCCAGAAAATCCACAGGGGTATAAAAGAAAAAGAAGTAGAGACACTTCGTGCATGTCTCAACCTTGGAAAAATTCTCAGTTAGAGCTAAACCTGTTCAAATAGCAAGGTCATTCCTCTTCGTGATGCAAATGCTCTGGGAACTAGGTGTCTTTAATTCCAGTGTTGATAGAATTTAATTTTTCTAAGCAGTCTATTCCACAAAAAGTAATATAGTTTTCCTTTTATACAGATACTGAATGAAAATATGTGATGAACATGAAAACAGCCTTACTAATCATAACTTCCCTCTTTTTTCCTAACATCGAAGGAGTAGGCAAGGTTAGATGAGCAAAAGTACTGAGATTTGAACTCAGACATTGAACTTGGTGTAAATCCAGTATGAATCATTAAGTGATCCAGTGTCTTTCTTTACTTTTCTTCAAGGTAACTATTTATATTGGGTGATATTCCATCAATCTCTACTAAAATCCTCTCTTCAGCATATGTCTCCAAGCATGGTACTGTGTCAAGGAGCCAATCAATTAAAGCTTTCCTCCAGCTTAGGGATGTTAAGCTAGGCTTTGTACCAGAATCTATTTGGTTACCTCTTGCACTGACCATTGATTTACAAATGCAGATTGGTCTCGATAGCACTAGATATGTTTTTCAAGTCCTGCAGTAATGGAAGACTAACATGACTGCACTAATATGTCTATATATATGGCATATCCCTACTATATGTAGAACTTCCTTTTTAAAATGTCTTTAATGTTCAAGCTACAGCAAATGGCTTATTTTAAAGAAATTTTTCTCAGTGTGCATTTAGGCATTGGAGTTTTTTACTAATCACAAAGTTTTACACCTGGACACCTGGATCTGTATTTTATGCCTGTAAGTCAGCAAAAGATCTCACACACAGTTTTTTGTGGGCCGTTTTAATTTGTCTTAACTGTGAACTGTTATTCAAGTATGTTCTTTAACAGTGGTCCTTGTGGGCTCAGGGATTGGTGAGGGTACCCAAAAAGTGGCTGGCACAACTGAAGAAGAGGATAAGAGCATTCACTACAAGGAGGGCTGGCACAGGTGTACTTACAACTTCTTTAACTCCTGGAACATTGCACTGATCATAGATCTAAGGTGGATCTCCCTCAAATTCATTGTCTATATGAGCTCTCCCTGAAGCCTTTTAACTGTAAACTAGGACACAACATTTTAAATAAAAGCAACTTAACAACCTTATTTCAAAGAGTAAAGATTTAAAAAAAAAAACAAACAACACGTTTCCTCACAAGCCCACTGTATCCTTGAAGTCATTTACTGGTACACCAGTTGGGTCTCAGCAATCTCTGCACTGTCCTTCCCCCCAGACCATTAGTAGGGATTGCTCTTGGCATTTTTGGGACCCTGCTAATCTGCTCCTCAGCTCCACATGGGACACTTTCTGCCAACATGCACACAGTGGCCTTATTTTTCCCCAAGGAATGGAGACATCTCTTCACTCTGAGGCAAAGTTCATATCAAAGGCAGTAACTCTCTTCGGGAACAGATCCCAAGAATTCATGTCACCTATGGATGAAGGTGATCTCCTAAAATTAAATTAATGGTGTCTATAGAGACTGCAAAGTGCTTTGAATTCATCAATCCTTTATCATCTCCCCTTTCATTATGTTATTTAAAAAAGCAGGTAAGAATACAAAAGCCCTAATACATCCTCAACCAAATTTTTTTAATGTTGTAAAATCCTTTAAATTATATTGACCATTTCAAAATGTGAGTAAAAAATTATGAAGAAAATATTTGGTGAGTTTGGAGACGCAGAATCCTGTAACTTGAATAGCTGGAGTAAAATGTAAACTTTACTTACATTTTGCCCATACCAACTGTTTGGTAAGGGCAAACTACATTTTTTTCTCTCAGCAGCAGCAACCTTAATACATTTTGCAGCTTTGCCATTAAATACAGTGAGAAGATTTCCATCTAATTTCTAAAAGCAGTTTTGTGGAAGAAAATGGGTAATCAACATGGAGAATGTCTTTTTTTCTGAAAGCGCTTTTAGTCTGACATAAATGACAGCTATTTAAAGGCAATCACTTGTGTTTTATATCTCACACAAAAACCAGCAGACACAGTACTCTGCCTTTGAGACAAAACACTAATATATGTGACAGAACATTTCGAGCAGTAATAATCAGAAGCCACAGATCCAGCAGCATCCAGAAAGCAACTGAAATATTCTCCATTAAGATCTGTATCTCTTTTTGCTATCCTTGTTCAGTCTTTAACTGATATAATGTTGCATTATAAACAACTAATTATCTGCATCTGACAGGTACAGGAGATGGAAAACACATTCATTCTGCAGTATGTACACTGATAACTTACACATCTGTTAGAAATAAAGTGGTTTCAAAATATCACCCAGGAGGCATGTGTTCTGTTCAGTGACCTTTGGAAACTCTAGTCCAATGAATAATTAGTGATGCGCGAGTAAGTTGAGAGACAGTAGATAAAAAGTGACTATAACCTTATATGTTATCTGTTATGAAGTTGGTTATGACAAAAAGATATATTGCTCTTTCCTAATTTGCCCAAGAGAGCAAAATCAATGAGAACATAAACTTGCATCCCTTTAAGTTGAATGGTTATGGAATTCATTATCCTGGACAATTAAAAATATAACATGCAGAAGAAATGCAATTAATTACATAATTTAAGTATCTAATTTAATGGTAATTTGCTACCTTATAGGCGTTTGTTCATATGGTATCAGTCACATCTTAATAAATCTGGCCTTTCATTCAATCATTTTATGTAGAAAGGGGCTGAACTGTGCTTCAAGATGGAAAAACTTCATATTACCAGGATGTTGGTAGAATACTGAAGGAATTCAGCAATGACATTCTTGCATCCATTAGAAATCTTCGTAGGCACAACGACACATGACAAAGCTCAGACTTTCTTTCTCACACCATACATGACCCATTTGGTCTTGGTTTTATGTCAAACAAAGTCTGCCATGTAAAGACAGCAGCTATGTAACCAAAACGCAAGGAAAAAACACCAAATCCAGGAAGATATGATGCAGCACAAATTTTAAATATCTCTTTATTTTCAGTGCTACTTTTAAACTACACTACAAAGAAAGCCTTCACTGCAAGCCCTGATCATAACTCAGGTAATTCAGCCTTTGAAAAAGCATATCCTTTACACACAGATATGGTCTATAGCTTTTATGTAGCCACTTAAACATTAAACACCCTTTTGAAATTTTTGTTTTAGAGTACTACACTACATGTCCTTTATTAGGCACATGTGCAAGGAAAACTAAGATCTTTAAAGGGAAAAGATGCTACAATTCCATTGACAAGCTAAAAAGGGAGTTACCAAATCCTGCAGGCTCTTCACAATAATCAAATGTCTGGTTGTGCACTGACAGAGTTATGAGGAAGAAAATCATTTTGAATACTGTCTGCAAGTAGCTACACCTGAAAGTTCTTAATAGCATGAAATGCTTATCGTGTTGTATCACTCACATTTTTAAAGTTTATAATAAAGTGTCCACCTTTATTCAAAATATAAACAACTTTATTCTTAACCGCATTCAACTTCATAATTAATTGCATTTTTTTTTGTTACACTGTTCTCTTGTAAGAGAGCATAAATTACACTTACCCTTTCCAAAGTAATTTCTTCAAATTCATATTCGATTTCTGTTCCATTGACCTAAACAAAATAAAATCATAAAATTCCTTAAATGCACATGGAAGGTAACTTCATAGACATACTGTACAGCTATTCCGGTATTAGCAGTTCACCGAAGCACATTTTTCAACATATAGGTAAGGATTTCTAAATTATAGATTACTTAGCTCCCCTTTGTCTTAAATGACATGTAATCAAGCCTATAAACTTGAAAACAGTAAAAGTTCAGTATGTAATGAATATGTAAGTCCCTTATGTAATATGGCTGATATTTGATATAATGCATTTTTGGACCTTGTGCAAATATTTAAATAGTTTTCAAGATAATAGTTTCACGTCAAAAAAGAAGACCTGTTTCTAAAAATTATTCTCACAAATGGAAGAAAGATTATTCATGCATTGTCTTGTGAGCTCCAGTCTACTTTGTAATAAAAAAGCAGACAGGAAATTCATAGTACTTATCTAAAAATCACTCACTGATACATACACTGAAATAGATCTTGTTTACTATATTAACCTAGGGCAAGAACATGACAGAGGACCTTTGAAACAGACAGCCAAATAGCAAAAAAGCACAGAATGTTAATGTAACTCTTATGCTGAGTCTCAGTGTCAAAATAAATTAAGCTACAAAATGCAGAGTACCAAAATGGATTGCACCGGACAAGAAATCTATCAGCTGAAGACATGACACTGATTTAAACAGTATTCAGAAACCTTGTTCCAGTCTGACATGGATTTTTTTTGGTTCCTCTAGGCAACTCACTTAACATTCCTTACTTTTGTCATTTCTTAAATGGGCAGAGTACCCCATCTGAGAAAGCTACGAAGGTTGACTATATCGTAAGTAAACTGCAGAGCAATGAAAACACTTCTCTCATTAAAATCTTAGAAGAATTTCAAAGCATCACTTAGCTACAACCAGTCAGCATTTTTTTGGCTTGGCCAAAAAGTATTGATTGATTAATTAAAAAAAAATAAATATATATGAATCATGACATTTTAGATTCTGTGATGATAGGAAAATAGTTTTGCTTTAGTGTTTTACTGAATTTCTATTTAATGAAAAAAAGTATTTTGCAAGATCTAAACTGAAGTAAAGCATTAGGATTGACTTGATCTTCAAGGCATAACGTTATTTCTCATAACAAAAACATTTACTATGCCTTCCCACTTCCAACTGCTAATTTTCTATATTAGATTTACAACTGTAATTAGAAAACACTGTACATAAATCATTCTTTATCTAGTCAAGCACCTTTCAAATGTAATTAGGTACTTCTCTTATGAATATTATAACAAGGTACATGCATCTACTAAACAAAGGTTTTCTATAAAATCCACCAACTATTTAATTTGTCTGCAATTCAAGATATTATAAACCATGAAATCCGTAACAGTAACCCAATCCCCATAATCTGTATTGAAAAGGAAAGAGGGAGAAAAGTCCAAACAAACAACTCATGCTTAACATTAAAATGAAAACATAGCATCAATGAATAAAATATTTAATATGTGCATAAAATTTGTAATTTTTACTTATTACAATCTGGTGATCACATCACAGTACACTAAAACCAGAGCTGAAAAAAAAATTACTATAGGATGTTTTCCTGTTCTATGTTATTGCTTTATTGCTTTCTGCATTGAGTCTTTTATTATTATAGGCAACTTACTAGGTATGAACGAACAGCTTTATAGCTATTCCATTTTTTGTCCTTTCTTGTCTAATGATAATGAAATCAAAGCCATCTATATGTCTGTTTTCATGAACTTCTCTTTCATCTTAGTTGGTGGATAGCTCTGATCTATGTCTTCAATTCCTCAGTCTTGCTCCATAAAGCTGTCTTTGCTTCACTGCTTATAATAGCTTTTCCTTTGCATTAAAAACTCATTAGTGCAGCAAAATGGGAAAAAGAGGGATATGAGAAGCAAGCAACCTCTGTATAAAGATGAAAGGACAAAACACAAGCTGAATACTCAATTTGTATTTGCACACAAACGATATATTGCTTATGATCATCTGAGGGGTTTCTATTATCATCCACAGTTGCAATTCTGAAAATGCCTTCAATTCAAATCACGATTAATAGCAGTAGAGTTCCATTATCAGGTTCCATAGCATCAAGGGTGATATGAACTAAAAAGCTGATCTTGATCCAGCTCCTTTTGTTTAAACATGTATGTCTGCATACACGGTTCACTGCCCTGTTTGTCTTGCTGGTTGTTCAGCAGACCACTGCAGTTATTTCATAAAGGATCTAATAAGATATTGCACCTACCTGAGGCAGATGGAACAATGTAGTACCATTCATTGCTAGCACCATTTTATTTCACGTTTAGACTCTCTGGCTGCACCTACACTGATAAATTATAGTCAGTTTTCAACCAATTCTCAGTGCTTAAGGCTGTTTCTGTCTGGAGCCTGCTGGAAGCAAATAGCCAAGGAGTGAGCCAACAGTCAAGCAGGAAGCGAATCATGGTTCCAGCCCTGGAACTGGCTTGACTGTCCTCTCATTTAGCAGCATATGGACAAACCCTCTGTTTTTGTACATTTTAGCTTGAGTCTCTGGCTTGTCAAAGCAACCAAACAAGCTCTCTGAATCTGCAACTTACATTTCTTGCTAGTAGTGGAAACCTGTTCTTCTGTCTCTTACATGAGTTTTCTAAATCTTGCTTTTATATCAAATTGCAGCAAGAGTACACAGCAAAATTTTTTATAGCCTGCATGATTTTAGATAACAATGAAAAATTCCAAACATTTTCATACAGTTTTCTTTTCTCCACAAAGAAATCATCAGCATTTCCCAAATGTTTGGGAAAATTCTTTCTCAGCTTTCAGGAGTGCAAGCTCAACATGCCAGATATCTTTAATCTCAAGTAACTTTTTATATTTATAATTCTGAAATGTGAGGTAGTCATCTAACACTTTATACTCAGGTGAGAAAAAAACAGGCACGTGGAGGTCTTAATTCATTTCATCCTACACTAGTAATCTCAGGTAGGTGAGATGAATTGTGCTCTGAGGTTTCCTTTCACTATGTACAAACAGAGTCTAAAAATGACATGAGAAGTTTGGTGAGCACTTGCCTTAAATCTGTTTTCTCTGCATTTCTCCTGGCTACAGACTGGTAACAAATTTCTGCTTAAGGGATGCCGTATGTCCTTTATAATCATACACCAGTGAAAGACCAGATCTCCAGTTTAGCATCTTCTCTGATTGCTTTTTTGGGCTTGTCTGGACCAGTCACTGGCAGCACATGCATGACATGATATCCAGCACCTGCTCCTGCATGCCCGACCACTTAGGATACCCACCAAGAACAATTCAGTCTTTCCCCTTCTCCAAAAGCTGAAAGTGAAGATACATTGCTTGTGGCTTTCCTCTCTGATTTGGGACACTGATGGCCACTCTTCTGAGAAAGAGTGCTCCACACCAGCTGTGACAGTAATGAGCCCACAGGACTCCAGCAGGAGTGGGTAAGATGTGCACTAGATGAGGTCCATGGGAGGACACCATCAACTGCATCCCTTGTTCAAGGCACAGAGTCCAGAATCAAAATGTGTCTCATCCAGGAACATCCATTTCCAGCAGAAATAAAGAGGTGCTACATGGGAGCAGGTCCGCATGAAATCTTGGGGGAATTTTGAGGGCCTCTGTTGCATTGCCAACATACAGGTCTAATGCAAGAAGTTTCTTAGTCTCCTGACCTTACATATGTTCATGATTCAGAGAGTGATGAATATCCAGCCCTTGTAGAAGAAGTTACCATAATTTAATTAAGAGCCAATGTTTAAAACAACTGCTTATAAAGACAAGGTAACAGTTGCCTTTCATTTACAGCCACACCTGTTACTCTGGAGGACTCTCCCTAAATTTTATGAGAAAATGTCTTTAAGAAAGAGATGTAATACATGGGAACTATCTAGACTTCATCATTCAAGAGAGATTTCCTGGTGAAGCTCTCATCACCGTTAGTGTTTGCTTATCTTTCTAAGTAGAAAGCCCTAGTCATCCTCAAATGCCACTTACTTTTAGAAGAGTGAAAAATAAGGAACAGGTAAAGAGAGTTTTTTTATATACTATTTTGTAAAAAATCTGAAATAAAGCCTAGCACACAGAACATCTAAGTAAAGACCTGAGAAACTAAGATTTATTTGTTCCTTTATGGGAAGACTTGTACTCTGACTTTCTAAGAAGTCTCTCCTTTACAGCAGTTTAAGGGTGACATGAGCAGCTGAAGTAGTCCCTTAATGAAAATCAGTTTTACAGATGCTACATTCCTAAAATACTTGAGAAAAACATTCTGTTGGGTTTTTCACTTTCTGCCACATACTCTGCCACTTTATTAAAATTTTTAAGAATTTTTTTATATAATAATAATAATTTGACAGTCTTTTTTTTTTTTTTTACTTCTGCAATTATTTGATTTCATGGACCTGTTTAACTCAAAAAGTAAGTGTTGCATAATTCTTTTTTGCTATGCTTCTACCTGTCTTCAACTACATCCACCCACTCAATAAGACATAGATTTCACCACATGAATTTTAATGATAAGAAGTGTATTATGATAGCGGCAACAGCATCAAAACATGTACAATTTACACAACTGCAATATTTCAAAACCACTGCACCTATCCTTTCTAATAAAAATTGTCATTAGAGCTCTTTGTTATGCTTAGACTTATTTTCAAGAAGAGATTTTTTCCCTAAAAATAACAACATCAGTAGGTTTTATTACAACCAAAACTCATTTTAATCATATTTAATTGGATATTGTTTTTCAGTCATCTTCAAGAAAGAAGACTGCTTCTTTTACTTCTATTATAATATGCATAGGAAGATAACTACCCTTCAACATACAAATTTTATTCCTTTGGCTGTATGGTTTTACCAATTGTCTAATCACCCAAACCTCAGCAGAATATAAGATTAACAAATTCTTGTTGTGCAAGTAATGCCAGGACATATTTGTCTTTCAAAAATTTCCAATTTGCTGTATAATTAGAGATGGTCCTAGAATAGAGAATCATAGAATAGTTTGGGTTAGAAGGGACCTTAAAGATCATTTATATCTGCCATGGGCAGGGTCACCCTTTACTAGACCATGTTATTTTACATTTCAGAAACATCAAGGCCATTTGGGTAATTTAACAAGTATAAGACTTAAATAGCCCTTCACAATTTCTGTTTTGTAAGACCAAATAGTGATCCTAATTTAGACTTTTTACATCTCCAGATTTGTTATTTCTTCATTAATTGTCAAAGGAAAGCTGCTGATGTTCCTTTGATATTGCTTTCCAAAAGCATTAGAAGTTTCTTTTCCTATTGTATATAAACATACAGAAAACACTCTCCTGATTTCTCTGACTTTAAATGTGATGATTTTGTGTTTTCAAGCTGTCCTAAAAAGGCTGCCAGAAAGTTTTTCATGCGATTCTTCTTCATCTAAGTGAGCGAGTACATTTTATGGACTTTTTATATAAGATATCGCGCATCTATTTTTAATTACAGTGCATAACTAAACCCATTTCCTTATTTTTACCCATATTTCCTTTAGGGAACAAGGACAATATGTTAAGTTCCTTGAATCAAAATTTACCATAACCTAAATCTTCCTTGTCATAATAGAGTTGTTCTGGTATGAAGACTGAAGAGTAAAAGCCCATATGGTTTTGAAAGAAAATTATACTTTATCAGGAATAGGTCTTTGTGGATCCTTCTACAGCTGCCTATGGAGCACTCAACCACCCATCACTGTAAACTCTTTAGGGAAGATATTACCCTCAACAACAATAAGCAGAGCTCCAAGAAGCCAAATCCAGCTCCTGGTCAACACCCGCAAAAATCTGCGCTACAGTCATGATCAACTTGTGCTCTGCTCAAAGAATGTTTAATTTATTCATGCTTTTCTTCTTAAATGTCTCATATATCCTCCAGGACTTAATTGTTAGTCAACCTCTTCTTCCCTGTTTGTGTACCATACTCATAATTTCCTCTTTCTGTCTCCCTCCCTGTTATCCTGGGTTTTCTTGGTTTTCTTGTTTTCATCCCCTTAGAAAAAAAAGTCATTTGGAAAGTAACCATTATCAGTCTTCTCTGGTTGATTCCCAAATCCTAATTTTATTTTAGTCTACCCCATTCCTCAAATCCTGTTCTGAACAGTCATGTTTCCTCTATTTATTGTGAATTACCATCCCCCAGCTCTAATCACAACTTCTCATGTCTCCAACTCAGCCTCCACTGCTTTCTCTGATTTTAATTCCTTTCAGTTTTTTTACTTGTTTCTTCCTTCTACCTCCCAAATTTGTTCTGTTTTTCTCTCACGCACAGATGGACACACACATGTACTAATTTAAACATACTTTATCTAATCCCACTTCAACCAAAGCATTATTCATTACTAGTTTTCTAGTTTCTTCTGATCTTTTCCAACTAAACTTTAAACATAATCTTCTCCCATGACTCCTATTAAGTCACCCATACACTTCAAATTCCTTTATTCTTTTCACTAATGCTTCACCTGCTTAACCAGTTTCAAAATCTTCTCAAAATAAGGGATTCTCTTCTTGTTTCCCCTACTTGTTTCTCTCACTCTTCACAATACTTTTCACTATTCAGCAACAATTTAGATTTGTTTTTTTTCAGTAGTTTTGTTCCCATTGAACTGACACTTTCTACAGCATGAAAAACAAACATCTTGATACCCTCCTCCTAGGTATTCTTGTTATTTTACGAGGTTTATATGTTTTGTGATAACACTCTGTTCTTCATGATGCAAGCCATCAATTTGTCTTTCATCTTTTTGTTTTCTCCATATTCTGATGTTGGCCATATACCCCATAGAAGAAAAGTGCCCATATTGTTGTAAGTGTAAGCACTTGATACAGCTAATGCAGACCCAACACAAAACTCCCAGTTTTATAAGCATAACGCGTTGAGCAGATCAAAGCAGAGATCATGATTTCAAGCGGGGTTCACGGTAAATGGAAATGAAATTACATACACATTGAATTCTATTTAGGCTAGCACTTCCAGCTTGTACAAAATTAGTACCAACAAAAGAAGAAGAATGGACAGTTCAGCTTTGGTATTTACAACCTTGTCTCTTATGCTAAGAGAAATTCATATGTCATCATATTATATTAACTATCTAACAAGTAGATATCTAAGTCAAGCAGTCATACAGGCTCTTTTTTTTTTTTTTTTTTTTTACAGGAACTGGAGAGAGGAATCAAGAGGGGTTGATTTATGCTATGTGTCTTAGTGTTAGGATGGAATTGTCATTTGGAGAACCTGTGTCTGCCCACTGACTATACGGAGACACTTAAGACTTCTAGGGCTTGTATCGTAAAAAAATTATTTCTTAAAATTATGGCAGGGCGTTTGGAAGTAGATGATCCTTAAGGTCTCTTCCAACCCTAACAGTTCAATGATTCTATGAAAATTCCTTACATTTTTGTATCTTAAATTTAGAATATACATCAGTGCAGAGGACTGGATACAGTAACTTCTTTTCACAAAATCACATTCTTTCTTGTACAATTCAGGTCATTTACTATACAGCTTCAGAAGTTCACAGTCACTTAGCCTTTCATTTTCTAATGTGCTTTTGCCATTGCTGACATGGTAATATATGAGTTATCATAAATGCTTGGTTTGTTACGTTCTTCTATCTCTGCTCTATTTCAGTTTCAGAAGAATATCCATCAAACCTTTGAAAAACCTGAACAGTTCATACATTTCTACAAATTATTTTCCTGTGTAATCTATCATTCCATGCACAAGACACATAAAAATGGAAAACTGCTGTTACTTGATTGACCGTATTCCATTAGCAAAGATTATAAAGTACTTGGGATTATAACTCAGGATTTATAAGGTTATTTAATAATTTTAATACTAAAATTTGCACAACTTAATTTTAAAAGTTGGTAACTGTAGTTAGAGTGTTTAAAGGACAAAAATTATTAAATTAAACTCTGGGTTAAATTTTATTAGTTTAAACACTTAAGATAAAATTGTCTCTCGGCTTTAGGGAGAAATAACTAGCATACTAACTGGTAAAATTTTAGGCAAAGAAAGAATAGCACTAATTGACTTCATTCTTTCATAGCCATGACATGCTTATGTGGCAATCATATTATGAAAAAAATATATAATAGATCTAATAGGTATGCCCCATTTCCTCAATAAATAAATATGCAACCAACATAATCTAATCTCTTGCAATTTGCTAAAAGGGAACATATTCTGACTCATGTTTCTGCGACTAAAATTGTCTCCCAGTACCTTTGTTCAGCTTTGAGAGTTAATACTCCTTTCACTGCTCTCTCAGCCCATGAAAAAAAAAAACAAAAAAACCCACAACAAAACATGATCAAAAAATTCTCTTGGGTTTTTATTGTTCTTATGTGTTAACTCTAGCAGAGTACTGAAGGCTAAACTATACTATCATTAGCGCTGGTGCAATCCCACTGGTGTCATTGGGCTTATACTAGCTTAACTGATGTTACATTGATTCTTCTGTGGATGTACTTACACCTGCAGGGGGAGTAAAGAACATACTTGCTCAAATTTAAAAAAAAATAAAAATATAAAGAGTATCCATGTACATAAAGTACATGTACATTTAAAAACAAATGTTTATGTATTCCACAGGACAATCTTTTTTCGCCTGACTCAGTTACTTTAAAAGTATTTCTTTACAGCAGCAGAAGGGTTCACTATTTCTCTTAAAATCTTGGAAGACTCTTTAGTGTATGTATGGGCTGGGAGCCACAGTCCTCTGCACTCTGCAACTAAAAGCACAGCAGAAAAGCTCCCTCATGCCCAATTAATTTTGCTGCTGGTTTTCTACTCCTCATCCCAAGCTCAGAGAAGGAAAATTGATGTAACTGTTGTTCACAGAGATTAACCCTAAGAAGAAGCTAATACAGCCTGACTGAGCATCACCGGTCACAATCTAAACCTAGCCGAAATTCAGAAAACTGTTCCAAACGCTCCTCAAGATTTTTTGGTAGGAAAAAAACTGGTTTGCATTAGTTTGAGAGAATTTCAGTTTTGCATAAAAATTTCTTCAACTTAAATCTAAGGAGAGAGGGATATATCATTTCATCCACCTTCAATCTAATTTCTGACACAATAATGAAATCTTGAAAGCTGAACCTGACAATTACTTTGCAAATAATTTCTATGCATTGCCTCAGTATTCTAAAAAAAAAAACCCTTTTTAGATTATGTATTAACTACTGCATACAACAGAAGAGATGAGAGACGCTTTACTGAAGCACTGAGGAAAAAGTGATTGAGAAAGAAAGCTTGAGAAAAATGCTGACACATAACGCTCTTTGAAACAAGCACAAAAAGCTTGCAGTGCACAACAAGCTCCTTCACTTTAAGAAAGCAGTGTTGGAAAAATGTATGGCAGAAAAAACACGCTAAGACTATTTTTACTAGATTAAAATGCACAACTGCAACACAGAAGTACTTTGAAAATGTTTAATGTCTTGCAATACTACTTTAGAGTGTCAAGTATTGCATCATCTCTCTCCAGAAGTAGAGCATATATTACCAGGTATATGAAGTACTTTTACTATGTTCTCCATAGGTTTCCTGACATAATGAAACCTGTAACTTGCACATCTAAAACTAAACTATTTGACAGCAGAGATAAGGAAAATATTCTGGCTCATATCTCAACAATACTTAATGAATTTAACCATCATAGCTAGATTTATGTATAAATTATCTCCTGGACATCAGTTTCTCTAATATGCACAGGGCCACTTAATAGATATTTTACTGGCCTTTAGCACATTGTACATGCCCTAGCATGTCTGTTCCACAGACAAGTTATTTTTCAGGATTAAATCTTTTTCTGACTCATCCTCGGCTCATCGCAGGAGCCATCAGCCTATCAAAGATGAGTGCACACATATGAGCACAGAGACACAAGAGCAGGTGGAGGAACCCACCTGTCACAGATCCATCCTCTCCCTGGGAAGCCTCAGTCCTGTGGGCTCAGCGTGACACCCAGCCCTGTGGGTCAGCTGGAGAGCACCTTACAGCCTGGGGAGGGCATCACTGCCTGTGGGGGTGGGACACACTGCAGGACACAGGGAACTAATATCTTGGCTTTGTAGCAAGACTTACAAGATTTTTAGGTGAGGAATAAAAGGTGTGGAGAAAGTAGGGACAGAAGTGGAGAGAAAGAAGCACAGAAGAACAGAGGGATAAGTGGATAGAAGGGGCCAGTAACATGTAGACAAAGTTGGTCAGTTTACTTCCCTGTCCAAGCACTGTGCTATCTTAGCATCTGCTGTCATGTCTTCCATTAAATTCCATTTCTACCCATACTGTGGGATAGGTGTGTTCTATTCTGTGTGTGTGTGGTCTATTCTGGGTCTGTGGTACCATCAGCTGGAGTGCATGAGAGTGCATGTAGCAGTGGGTGATTGCCAGCAAACATCAAGCTGAGCTAATTGCAGGGAACGTGAAGCAGTCAGAAGGCGTGGGGATGGTGTGTAACTGGAAGTAAGACAACTGAAGAAGTCGGCTACTGAAGGGACATGGCAATCGCCCAAAAGACTTTAGGATCCAGGGATTGACTGAGAACTATTTGTGTGTATGTGTGTGACTGAGACCCATTTGTGTGTGTGTATGTGTGTGTGTTACTGTGCAGAAGTCAGCGCAAGGATGCAGCGCCAGCTACTGAATGAAACATGTGTATATGCTCCACTACTGGAGGAATCTGACTCATGCTGGAGGGATCGTAGATCCACAGGGTGTGTGTCTGTTGGTTTGTGCAAAGCGGTCTGTACCAGAGAGGGGTTGGGGTTGCAGCCTCAAGTGCTTGCACATCCAGGTAACAGCTTCTGGGACAGCAATGATCTGGGGCCAGCTCTCCTGAGTCTAAATCCAACTACTGGCAGTTTTCACCCTGTACATATGTATATATGCAACACATGGGGGAGGTGGACACTGTGAGGCCATTGGTGGTGCTTTTGTTTGTGTGAACACTGATTGCTGTGTTCTGCTTGTGCATGTGCTTACTGGGAGTACAGGCTCAGCCTTGCTACGTTGAGCACTGTGGCAT
Organism: Pachyramphus minor; assembly: GCA_013397135.1. Classification (NCBI taxonomy): domain Eukaryota; kingdom Metazoa; phylum Chordata; class Aves; order Passeriformes; family Tyrannidae; genus Pachyramphus; species Pachyramphus minor. The sequence goes on along the minus strand of VYXB01001182.1, from coordinate 534,829 downwards.
GGAGTTGCAACAGCCCTGCCTCTATCAGGCTACCAAATTTAGCAACTCTCTAACATCTTGTAATAATTCAAGCACATGTACTGCAAATATAGCATTTTTTGCTATCACGAACTACACCACCATGCAATGTTAAACTGAAAAAAAAATTCTTTAACTTTGCAGGCTCTGTTTATTGCTATGTACCTCCTATTTTCCCTAAAGCAGAAAGATTAAAAATGTCACAAGCAAAGCTACTCTCACAATCTTTCTGAATCATTCTTCACTAAAAAACAGCAGGGAAATAACAACGGCTAGAAAGAGATCTGGAAATAAGAAACTGTGCTCCAAGTGTATACAATGGTGAACTACATACAACATTAAATCTTTCCCTTTAGTAAAGCAGTGTTATGTCTACAAATAATAAATTAACTACATTTTAGTTAAAGCCAAAAATCAAAAACATGTGGAATTCAAGAACTTGGGAGAAAGTTAAGTATAATTTATTGTCCTTCAATAGATCTGCATACAGAGATCAGTTTCATTTGAGACATATAACCCTAACAGGGGTGCCCAGTCCTGACTAAGGACCAACATGTCTTATTGATGAGATCAGTCTCCTTAAGACATGTTGTGAGAATGACTCCTGCAGATTGGTCTTTATTTTGAAAGAAAGATGAACATCTTTCAATGATGTCAACATATATGGAAAAATGTTTCATAAACTAAAAAACATTTTTGCCCTTCTATATGAAAATCAAATGCCTGGAGAATGAAAGAAGAGCACTTCTCTGACTTATTTTACAAATCAACTTCCAACTAATACACAATGCCTCCAAAAAGAAATGAAATGGTATTGAAAGCTGCAAATTACACTTCTTCTTGGGCGGAAAACCAAATGGTCATATGGAATGTTGAAGACTTTTACATTTTTTAGAATAAGAAAGAGCACTATTAAGATACCAGATATCTGCTTCTACTAAAGAGAAAGACTGTGTTGGAATCAGAGTGATTAAACAAACTTGCACTATGCACATTATTTGAAAAATTAGTATAGCTCATTAGTGTCAAGACAAACCCACAGTGTGCTATGCTCACCTTTCCATAAGCTTTGCAAAGTCTAAGTCCTGGATCTGGATATTAGACAAGATTAACTTTGTTATGACCACACTACTGCTCACTTAAGCTGTGCAAAGAATAAAAGAATCCCACCTGCCAATATCCAATGAACTGTTTCTGCCTAGCTAACATAAAACATCATGTATTCAGCACAAATAATTTATGACTAAAAAGAACCCAAAGTTTTAAACTATTGTCATCTTTATACAGAACAATTTACAGGCACAAATCACCCAACAGCTGATTGAATATGCTAATGCAAGATACAAAAAGAAATGCACTTCAGTTGTCAATTCCTCTCTATTAATAATCTCAACAAAGTGGAAATTTATCTCATGTAGGCATCTCTACTTTATATTACCCTTGAACCAAGTCAATCTTCTATAGAAAATTATGAGGGCTGCGATTTCTAAGATCAGGAAAACAGATATTATCTGTGGCATATTTGGGTTTTCTACTCTATGCAGAAAGCTAGGTCATCTAAACACTGATTAAAAATGTAATTTACTATTGAGGCTCATTTACCAGATCACTGCATTAAAAGTAGCATGGGGTTTTATTATGTAAAATATGGATTAGAAATGAGTCATATTCCAAAACAGTCTGTACTCACAACTTGCAACAGTAGGTACTTGACTTCAGAATAGTTGCTGAAACTGCACAGGAGCTGTGTTAGTTTTATAGCATGGATCAGCTAATCCTAATCTAACAATGGACAAAAATAAGAGAGCATTTAAATGGCTAATTTTGCATTTTTATTAAAAGATAATGGTGTTCGTTTAGATTTTTTATATTATTGTAGGAAAAGAGTAAGAACATGCTGTAGCTAGTCTTGAATTTTTTAAAAGTTAATATGAAAAATGCTTCTATGAAAAACACAGTGGATAATGTTAAGAGCAATACATAAAAGATTATGAGGGAAGAAAATATTTCTATCCAATATTATTATTAATGATGTCTTATGCAGCACCTGGATAACAATGTTGCCTTGGCTGAACTTCAACAGGTAGCCTGCAAAATAAAATATCAAACTATTCTACACATTAAAAAAAAAAAAAATTACGAGGAAGAGTTCTTACAAAATAAATTTCAGACATAACTCACCTTAAAGGAATGAAACATCATTGAAATCAAGCTATTCTATCTCCAATAATAAATGAAAGCAATTTTTTTTCCACTTTTCATCAAAGTAAACTTTCTTTTCAATACTGAGTAGTTACTTTCTCTTTACTTTTTAGACTATCCAAGGTCAAAGGAACATGTCTGTCTCTGACAGCAGCACTCTAAATTGTGCCTAATTAATCTGAAATCCGCCAAAATGAAGTCTTATGGAATGGGAAACCTTTCTTCCTTTTGCATAATTAAAACTATTAAGATGGTGATATCTGTGCTAGTTCTTCTTTCATTTTTGACAACAGCTCTCAGTTAAGTTCTTCACCTTTCTAATACAGTGAAATCTATCTACAAGTGCCATTTTCTCGAATCACAAAGAAATTCAGTCTATACAATTAATTCACTTGTATTCTTTATGCTGTTTCCCAATTCAGTCCAGAGCTCTGACTTCATGACAATGTCAGTCAAAATAAAGCTATCACTGTGGAAAAACAGTTTTGTGTACCTGAAGAACTTTATCAACTTCTTAGAATCACAGAATAGTTTGGGTTGGAAGGGATCATCTAGTTCCAATCCACCTGCCCTGGGTCTTAATTATATATTTTCTAATGAAGTATTTTAAGTAAAAGACAATAGGCTTGATGGCTTAAGACCATGGTTTATGTTATAAAAGCCTATTTTCAAGAGGATATATTAGCCACTAGATCTTTGCAAACCTACCAACCCAACTGATTTTAGTCTACTGCTACAACATCCAGTAACATTAGCAGTGAGTCTGTAGAGTAATATATAAAAAATTACACAAAAACAAAAGCTAATTGAAGGCTACAGAGAGAAAGATGAAAGACGAAACCAAATTCAAACTACATTTAATTTAGATCAACTGGGGCCATGTAATCCTAGCCTGACTCAGATCTCCAAGTGCTTCAAACAACTCCTCAGAGACATGCTCTGCATTCTGCAGTATGTGCCAATGTCATGGAAAATGTGTAGGACAAATTAAAAATGAAGTATAGCTGAGTGTGAAGGAGGGGTATGTACACACCCCCCTATTCCCATATGTATATAGTGTACAAGATTTTTTTCTCAGAGTGATAAAAATACCTGATAGAGCAATGCCTGTCTGGCTTCCCTGCAGCAGAGGCTACAAGGATAAAAAAAAGAGTGGCCCAACAAGAAGACTTTGCAAGAGCAAAGCACAGTACCTCTTTCAAGGGGTATATTACCTTGTCATCCAAAGGACCGACTGCCTGACAGTGGGTAGAGGGCACCCAGAAGCCTGTTGTCAAGTTTAGTTGTTTGCCAAAAAGTCTGTTAACTTCCACTAGTAATTGTAGGGAATTTGCTTCTCAAGCACACCCATGATCTGGACTGAAATGCTAAAGTGTTTGCACTCCAAGTAGTCCAAATCCAAAAAAGCATTTTACACATTCTCTATGCTGTGTCCACCTGAAGCAGAGGGACACGAATGAGGGTATGATGTGCTCTCTACATAAGTTCGATAAGCTTCTCTCTCTCAGACTGCTAATGACAACATTTCAAACATCTACAGAAGGAACTTCTTGATTGAATTTTAAGTCCAGCATTATTCACAGGCAACTGAAAATGGAAAGTATTATCATTTTGCAGAATAGAAGTCTGAAAGAATAATTAGATACGTGACCAAAGGATGTTTTTACTTGTTGGATTGACAGGATGTTGCTAATTCTACCCACATCCGGACACAATAAAGGGTTTCTGATTTTATATGTAATATAAAAAATCAAAATATCAAATATGCAAAGTATTGCTCATTCCCGAGGAAAATAAAAGTAATCCCCTAAAATCTGGAAGGTATTTTACTTAATTGCTTTTTGCCTTAGTTAAAAATTATGTCTTTGATGAGGCTTAAGTATTAAAAACTGTATCCAGAATTTAAAAGAGAAATCCACTAAAAGCATGTTTTTACTTCAATACCACTTGGGCTCTTTTTTAAAAGATGTTTATTTCCAAAACTGTATATTTGAAAGGACAAGGTTTGAAATATTTTGATTTTCAGGTAGAAAAACAATGGATATGAAATAGAGGCAAAATAAATCAGATTCATAAGATCCATTGTGTACTTTTGCTTTGGGATTTCAACAGAAACAGCATATTTTTTCTGCTATCCATCATACTAGAACCCATTTAGATCATCAGACAGCAGAATGAAGAATTTCCTTTTTTTGCATGTTTAAGGGGAGTTGGTTTATGTTCATTAGTCTTGTATTATGTAGCACCTTTTTCGCTAATGAGAACAAAATATTTTATAAACCAAATCAATCCTGTCAATACTGCTGTTATAAAAGAAAAACCTCTTATCCCACTGCAGAAACAACAACATGCAGAACACAGCAGTGATTGCCAGGGCAAACAACATTGCTGTATACAATTCAAGGGCCAAAACAGAGAAGCAAAGCCAATGCAGCTTTGAAAACCTAGCACAAAGTTTTACCAGATTTAGTTTTTCCATTGTAATTCACATTAACTGACAGGCTGAAAGAGGAGTATAAACAATAACCAACAAAAACTGGCTGTTCATAATCTGGAAAATGTAAGTAATTTGAGATAATAAGATGTGCAATCTGATTTTCAAGACTATGATCAAACTAATTAGGAAAGAAGCAACAAATTTATTCTGAAGAGAAGTCAAAGGGAAAAAATATATACTTCTATATGATGATATTTTTATATATTTTAATATACTATTAATAAAACCCCCAAATCCATGTGATCCCTATTTTTGTAAAAAAATCAGATCGTACTCTTTTAGACCAGAATTTTTTTGATTCCTCTATTACCATTGTCTTCAGAAATTTGCTCATCAGCCATAGTCACATATTACATTTAATATTCATTATGCAATGGCACAAGACACACGAAATACATAAAGTCACCCCCCTCCTCCAACATATTCTCTAGGTCTAGGCTGCACCTACATTAATATTATCCAATAAAAACCCTTTAAGCACTGAGTGTCTCAGAAATTTGCAAATTTGCTGTATCCTTTTTACAGTCAGATGTGACTCTGTGCTTCCCTCCCCTCCCGTCCCAGCCTGACCTTTATATTCCATTATGGTAACCCTGCTCAAGTGATCACCATAAGTGATGGTCGTTCATAGATGTATCTGAACCTGAGGGCTGAATCTGGCTCAAAGTGGACTTGGAGAGACAGTTAACAACACAATAGCCAAGGGTTAATTTGGGCAACATGCCCACCTAACCAAAATGCTGGTCAATGTCTGACTCAAAGCAAATTTGGAAGAAACTAATGTCTGGGTCAATATGCAAAAATGACTATGAGTCAATCGTCTTACTCCAAGAATAGTGGACAGCCCAAGGACTGTTGAACTTCCGTGCATGGCAGGAATGCCTCTCAAGGCTACTCCTCAAGGTTGAGGGATTCCTTATCACACCAGATACTCAGTAAGTGAATTGGGAATGAGCACATTGAAACCTGGCAATCTTACAGAAAGGGTGATTAAGCATTGGAAAGGACTTCCCAGGCAGGATGGTAAACACTATCCGTGGAGGTGTTTAACAAAAGACTGGACATGGCACGTCATGCCATAGTCTGTTGACATGGTGGTTCGGTCAAAGCTTGAACTCAATGATCTCAAAGGTCTTTTCCAACCTAACTGATTCTGTGATTGCTNCCAGTGCCTGACCACCCTCTCTATAAAGAACTTCCTCCTGATATTGAACCTAAAACTCCCCTGGCAGAGCTTGAGACCGTGCCGTCTTGTCTTACTGCTGGTTGCCTGGGAGAAGATACCAACCCCCACCTGGCTACAACCTCCCCTCAGGTAGTTGTAGAGAGTGAGACATAAGCCATCAGTTAAGTCTGAGACTACATGTGGATCCAGCTGCACCTAAACCTCCCTCCGAGAAGTCTGGAATGCAACAGGGTCCTTTCTGAATCTCATGACTCAATGGGAGGGTCTCCCTGAAAATTTTATCCAGCTCTGTTCTCTATGCAGTAAATACTCAAGTGTACCTTGCCAGTGATTCTTGTTAAACCACTGCCACATTTACCATTGGACTTCATTAACTCACTCTCTTATATCAATAAAGTATCTTGTTTCTTCTTACTTGAGAGTGAAGTGCATGATTCCATCCATGACATCAGAATAGAAATAATTTATTTTTCTCTTCAGCCTTTGTTTAAGCTTTTATGTACCTCCTTCTAATGTGCTAAATCCAGGTGCAATGGCTGGATGACAGAGAAGAAAGCTGAAAAATTTCCTAAACTCCCCCTTTTTGGCATCATCCTGGCCCCCTCACTTGCCTGAGCAGGAGCTGTCATAGGGCACTGCCACACTCCAGGAAGGGTCTGAGCTCACTCACAGTGTGCTTAAGCAGGGATGCACCAAAACAGCTGCACAGCCATCTGTGTGGCCATGCTCAGCCATGTGTAAAACAATCCAAAGACTTGATTATAGCTCACGATAACATAACCTACGTAGTTTGAAAATTACTTCAAGAAATAACTTGAGTGTATCTGCACAGAACTCAGCATAGGTGGCACAGTTAGCAAAGCAAACCAGTAATAAAATAACAAGAACTCATAATAAAAAGGTAGTAAGAATAAAATAATAATAACTTGGAAGAACAATGGGAGATTGAAGAAATATGAAGAATTCATTGTGACTGAAGGGAGAATAAAGTACATATTACCCAGATCTTATCACTGTGACAAGATGGGGGAGGAAGGGGCAACCATAGTACCTGAGTGAACTTACGTTAATTTTTTGTTAGGATGAAAAGAAAATAAAATTCCATCATAAAATAAATAGAAAGGTTCCCTTCAATTTCTGAAAGTGATACAGCAATGCCAGCATTATAGCTACTTCTAACTGAACTATGCAGCTTTCTGGAAACTAAAAAAGAAATAAATAAGGCTTATACTGTGCAACAGAGAAAATGAGATGATTCATATGTTATTAAATTAATGCTTCTCATTATACAAAGAGATCTAAAATTTACAGCCGAAGAATAGAGAACAAACAAACTCCCACAAATGTTTAATTGTGCTTAAAATGCCACAGAATAATTCTTTTTGTACCATCGAAGCTTCCTACCAAATCTATTCCCCATCCAAAACTTGGTGAGCCAAAGTTTTCAAACCACTGAACCTAGAAAAAGACTAATTAACTGTTTCTTCTGTTATTTGCTGCAGGCCCAAATTATAAGGAATAACATAGACTTTAATAGAATAAGGCCTTTTCTCTTTTAAGAAAAGATACAAGAAAAACCTACTGATGAAAACCAGCCTCTCAAAGGATGATTTTTTTTCCGAACTACTGAGTTGAAAGGTTTGAAGAATGTCAACAGCAGCAAAACACTTAATAATGTGATTTTAAATCATTGGAGTGTTAATGAGACAAATCACTCAGTTTGCCAGTTGTATACCAACTGTAAAAACAAAATATCTCTCCAGTGGACCAATGGATACATGACATTTGAACACATGCTGAAAGGGGGTCTCCCTCAAAAACACTCAGGAATTTTTGGAGGAAGATGGCAGGCATGAATGGGCAGAGCTGTAAATGAAATGGAAATGCATCATAGGTACGTTGCATAAAATGAAACAATGAGACAGGTCTCTCATGCTGCTGAGCCAACAGCCTAATGAAATCATGAGAAGTCTCCATCTGGCATGGAACAATACTGAAAATAGCCTGACCCTGTTTAGGGATCTATCAGGCTATCATTTGTGGCTAGTAATGTCAGAAAAAAAATACCATTTTGATTCACCAAAACTTTAAAGTCCATTCTTACTACAGGGTTTATTTGAAAATAATTTCTACATGGTATAAAATGGAGTACTTAACTTTGTTATGGTAAGCACAATGGTAATTACAGTTATTTAAGAAAAAATAAGTTTCGATAAAAGGAAGATTATATGTTTTATCTTTTTAAAGCAGCATTTTATTTTAGTTTTTGCAGATATATGGTTGGAAAGCACTAACTAGTTGTCATGGAAAGCATCTTAGAAAAACCTAGCAGTCAGAAATAAAAAAAATATTACGTAAAAAATTTTTGTGTGACATATCACTTACACATTCACTTGCCTTTTAATTTTATTTAACAAGTTGATTTAGAAATGTTACTCAGATTTCTGGAAGGCACATTCAATGGAAAGAATTAAAGGACAACCACCTAAGACTAGAGAAAAGACAGGATATGAAAAAAAGAATGTGAACATTGGAAACATGACCCAATTATTAAGATCTAAAAAATACTTCTTATTCTTCCCATCAGTCTTTCTGCACGCCATCTGTACTTGGACAATGGGAGCTGAATATCAGGGATGAATCATGACTTCTGGGTGTACTAGACACTCTACAATTATGAGAGAGGATCAGTGACTCTATGCCCACTTACATCAAGGCTTGTTTTAGCTTTGGACAGAAAATATTTTAATTTAACTTGGATTCTCTAATCCATAAAATAATTTGTCCCCATAGTGTTAGATGTTTATTTTATGACAACTAAAAAACAATAGTACCTAATAGAAGTGCTAATAACTAGGTAGTTAACTAAAAAACAATAGTACCTAATAGAAATGCTAATAACTAGCTAGTTAACTCTAAGGATACTTAAACATTCATCAAAGATGTCCCTAGGCACTAAAGAGTCTTCAGCCAGCCATATGTGAAAGTCCTGACAGTGCTGAAAAAGCAGCTGCTTGACCCATGTTCAAGTTGCAAAAATCATAATTAAATCTAGCTTTCTGTTATCTCTCTGAACCGACCTGTTCAGAAAAAATATTTTAGGGCCTATCTGCTAAATTATATTTCCTGTAAAATAAATTGTATGATGATGGCTGCATTATCATACACTTAGCTCATCTGGTTTGGAAAATCTGTCTCTATATTTCCAAATATTTAAGAGAGACAAAACCTCCCTAACAGCCCATGACGTTACAGGCTGTAGGACCCACACAATATTATAGGCTGTACTGGGTTTTTGCTTGGATGGAGTTCATTTTCCCCACAGTAGCCCATGTAGAGCTATGTTTCAATGCATGGCTGAAACAATGTCAATGTTTTGGCTATTGCTGAGCAGAGCTTGGACAGCATCAAGGCTTTCTCTCCTTCCATTTTTTCCCTTCCTGTCCCAATAGCAAGTTGGCTGGGGGTGGGAAAAGTGTTGGGACAGCTTACCCCAAATGACCAAAGGGACATTCCAGATCATATGGTGGTGTGCAATAAAAGCTCAGAAAAAGGAGGAGAAAGGGGTCATGGTTATGACATTTGTCTTCCCAGGTAACAGCTATACATGATGAAACCTTGCTTTCCAGGAAAAGTCTAAACATCTGCCCGCTGATGGGAAGTATGAATGAATCCCTTATTTTGCTTTAGCTGCATATGCAGCGTATGCTTTCCCTGTTTAACTGCCATTATCTTAATACACAACTCTGCTTGTCTACCTCCTATTTTATTCCTGACCCACATCAGAGAGGAGTGAAAAGAGTGTTTGGCTATTGACCAGTCAATCCACCACATGCTGTGTTGGAAAGGTTCTGTGGGCAAGGAGGGGATGTACACAAGCAAACATATATCTGGCCCAGTGACTACAGCATCTTTCTAGCAGAGGAAACATCATAACATGAAACCAAAATAAATTGAACTGAATTACTCTGAGGAGCAAGAAGGAAAACACAGGTCTCCCAACCCACTCTCCCAAATATTAGTTTGGAGGAACAGGTCATTTGTTCATAGTTTGTGTCTAATTTTAAAGAAAGTTCAAGCATACAAACCCTGATCATAATGAAATGCCTATTTGTAAGGCAGAGACCCAAAGTCCTGTGGGCCACTACAGTGGCCTGGGCTCAGCAGACACACTTCCCCTTGACCTTTCTTATTGTCTAGTCTAAATAAGAGGTTCTATGATAGCGCTGCTGTGTCTCATATCCAAGAGAAATAACTGTTCCCAGGCACCAAGTAAGAGCAAGGTGACTAATTCAGAGTTGTCTATTTCTACAATAAGCACCTTCTGTGTATTTATCTAGTTTCACATCATGTGTTGGAGACTGAAATAGCCCACAGACACTTCTCAGTCTCCTGTCAATATTTCTCTTGAATGTGTTTAGTCATTTGTTCTTTATTATTTAAGAGAAAGGCACACTAGTAAAAAAATACACACTAGTATAAAAGTGTGTAAGTATTGATAGACTGTTTTATGGGAATAAATCATATAGATTGAGCATCTCGCCACTAGTGGAATTGCATCTATATTTAGGAATTCTAACAGTGTAGCTGCAGAGGATCCTGGGCACAGGCCCAGCATTGAAAATGAGAACTGTGGCTCTCAGTGTCCCTCAGAAGAACTAGAGAACATTAAGTGCAAAATGTTTCATCAAAACACAGGAGAAAAGCTAGATGGACCTACTGAGACTATAGAAGATAGTTCTGATGTTAGGATCGAAAACTGAGACAGAAATGATAGGAAACCTTTTAAGAAAGCTGAATGCAAATGAACAGAAAAAAATTATTTAACTTTTCCACCCTTCCCAATGGTTGGTATTCCCAACAAGGGATTTAATTCTCTTCTGCTTTACAGCACTGTCATGCTACTAAATTGTTCTTGGCTGTGACCTTTCCGTGTGCTCTGCACCATAATTTCTAAGTTTTATGAATTGGCAAGAACAAACAAACTAGCCAGGGCAACCCCTATTAAACTCCTTTGTCATCAACAGTCTTCTGAAAGACAGAACCCATTAACATCATTGGTGTAGGTAGATAAATAATTAGGCTTATGCATTGGTAGCATAAGAAACAGATGTGGACAAAACACAACAGATGAGAGACATTAATTAGGAGTTTTAAAAAGGTAACTAAATTGATTCAAGAAGAAAGATTAGACAGCTAGCTAGCTAGCTTTGTGCTACTTGCTTTTCTTGCCTGCAGTCATTTAAGTGTGTTACTCTCTTTGTGATGTGTTTGCTTTGTCTTTCTCTGTGTCTTTATCTTCAACTATAGTTGATTTTACAGTCTAAAATGACAGTATCAAATGCTTGTAGAAAACCAGATTTTTTAAACTCTAATAAAAACATGCATTTATTTTAGTGTAACTTTTTTCCTAGAAGTCATAGAAGAGACATTAATAAGAAAATATTGTCAATTAGTTTGAACTGTTATTATCATGAGGAACTTTCATCTACAAAAGAATTATAGACAGACAAATGAAGAGCTGTTTGCACCATTTTAATATTATGCTGTGCATCTAGGTATTTTTCTAATAAGTTAGCAGGGTGCACACTGCTCTAAAAAGAAATATTCATACCTTATGTCTCTGGTAAGGAGGACAGCCTTCCCTCCCCCAAGAAAATCTACTTTTAGTAAGTTACAGTATATGTGTTCAAGTATAAACTACAAATTATGTGTATATAATATGCTATAATTCACCTGAGTGCAATTATCCTTCCTGATTAACTCTGTAACTGTAGAAGATATGATTAATTTTCAGATCTGTTTATAATATCTATGAGATACTGAACAGAATTTCTATGTGAAAATAAACTCTGCATATTAATAAAAAAACCTTTAATACTTACATAAGGGATTGTGTCCAAGGTGTCTGTGTTGACAATTATAGGGGCAGGGCTTGCCTGAAAGAGAAAAAAAAAAAAAGAAAGAGAAAATATATTTAAAGACCTGAAATTCATTAATATTCATATACCCATAATGATATATTAAATATAAAGTCTAAAAGCCTGTCTTCCCATTGAATTCAAATTGTACAACAGTACATAACTTTGGGTACTGTTCAATCAATTAAGGATGAAGAAAATAGATTCTCAGCCTAAAAACCACAGCTCACTGTGGTCTTTCTTTTCAATTTCATTAAGCTTTGGATCACATCCTGAATATAGAATATCTAGTCATTAATTTTTTAGTAGAACTCTAAGAAACTTGATGTATTCAACTTACAATTAGGGGATGTTTGGGTTGAAGGTTTCAGCTTCTCTACCTTACAAGTCCACCTTTTGTGTGTGAGCAAAACCAAGATCTTTACAGAGGTTAAACATCAACATTTAATGTTTACACTACTTAGAAGTATTTTATAGGCTATGAAGTATATGTATATGCACATATACTATGACATTTATGTCAAAGCTGTATATTCTGGGTGGTTCGTATGCACTCAGCTGAGGTTCAGATTGAAATACAGATCCAGTTAAAAAGATTTGTGAATTTGCAAAGCTGCCCAACCTGATCTATAATTCATTGATGAAATTCATATTCAGGCTAGTTTCCAGCCACTTGAAATGCCCTAACGTCTTCCTCTTCCCATACTAGGATTCAGTGGTACTGATCCAAGGCTGAGTTCTGATTTGACACAGCTGCATAATCTTGGCTCTGACTCTGGAGAAAACTACACAGTTGTGTGAAAGTGTAGGCCAGAGGCAAGTACCATCAGTAAAATGTCAAACTGAGGCAGGACTGCTGAGATGGGATTGTTAATAACTCAAGGACTCAGGAGAAGGATCAACATGTAGTCAGTACATTAAAAAAGTGATGGAAGGCATCCCTTCTCTGCCTGACCAGTGCCTGCTTGGGCAGCAAAGACTCTTCAGGCACTGTCATGGGGTGGTTAAAATACTAATGCTTGGCACAGTAGCTCACTAGTTCTATTTATCTACAGTGTATATTTGCCAATGAATGACTATCTGTACTTTAAACTCACAGAGACCACAGTGTCTTTTTGTGCATGGTAAGCATGAACACGGCACTACTGAAAACACTGTGGTTTTTCTGTGACAATTTCTATTGTCAAATATCCACTGCAGGATTTCAAAATCTAAGTAATCCAAATTAAAAATATGACATTGGAGCAACAATTCAAATACTGTGAGAATATGACAGGATTTTTTTTTCTATTTTTTTGTGCAATTATTGAAAGATAATTCTGTGTTCAAAGAAATTGTATGTTACTGGACAATAGCTATTGCTGATTAATGCCATTATTTCTATACAATGGTGTAAGCCATGAATAAAAACTGAAATGCATACAATTCGGTGTGTCTGCATTTCACAGCATGTACCAGTTGTCATTGTAAGATCCAATTTAATAGTAATATACTTAGTATCTGAAAAGACATTATACACCTATACCCAGTTATTCTCACTGTGTCCATAACACTTCACACACTGAAATGACAGGTAAAAGCTGAAGGCCATATGATCATAATATTTTTAGCTTCAGGCATATGGATTTCTTTATAATTGTATTATCACTGAAGGTTAAACAAAGGATTTCCTTTTTAGAATCATAGTTTTTACTTCCATGAATATTTAACTCCATACACTTCCTTTGCTATAGGAAGAAAATGCTTGGGATTTTTTTATAGGAAAATGCTTGGGATTTTTTTATAGTATTGATGCTATCTTCCTTTTCTTTTTACCGACTGTGTTGGTCTATTACCAGCTACAAACAAAATTTGCAATTTTCAGAATAAAAGCATCTTTCCACTGATTTAAAAAACAATCTCTATTAAAATAACAACACCTTTCAGAAGCAATTTTCCAAAGCATTCTCATATCATCACCAATCTCTTCTAACATATTGAGGAACAAAGTCTTATATCTGTATCAGATATAAGTTAAAGTTAAAGAAATAAGGAACTAGCAAATGTGGCAACACCCCAAAAAATAACACTTAGGGGACTTGAAATTTCTTTTGAAAACTCAGTTATTCCTTCCTCTTATGAGCAGATGCAGAATCTGTACATTTGTCACCCTGCACCCTTCTCTAAGCATCCCTCAGGTGGTTAAAGACAGCAAATAGATTCTTTCCACAGACTATTCTTTTCCAAGGCAAACAAACAAGCTTTCATTTTATTGAATGTTCTGTGCTCGGACCCAGTCACTGCTGTGTGCACCATCTTGGTTATCCTCCACCCAACACACTTTAACACTGTGGAGAATCTGGATCTGGATACAGTGCTCCCAGTGCAGTGTGGCAGGTGATGGGGAGATGCCCCTCAAACTGCTGCCCAGGCTGTTATTAGTACAGCCCAATTTGCCATTTGCCTTAACCACTGTAAGGACACATGGCTGACTCATGTGCAACTTGCTCACCACTCCATAAAGCTGCAGCTTAGCTGGACTGTGCCTGGCTAGAACTGCCCCATGTTTTATTCTGTCCCATTGAACCCTGTGGTGTTCCCCTCAGCCGTTTCTCCTGCCTATTGAGACTCCTTTGAACAGCAACTGTCCAATGAATCACCTGCTCTTCCCAGTCTGGTATTATTTCAAACCTTGCTGACAGAGCACTCTACATAATCATTCTGGTTATTAATGTTAAACAGCATTAGCACCTGTATCAACTCTGTATGAAAACCACAAGAAACTTGCCATCAGTAACTGGACTTTGAACTGCTGACCACTACCCTTTGGATCTGGTGGTCTAGTAAGTACATCCACCCATTCAGTTTCTCTCTCATGTGGCTGAACTGAGAATTTGTGCTGAAGGCCTTGATAAAATCAGTTACTATTTTTCCTCATCCACAGAGCTAGTCTTCTCATCACAGAAAGATGTTAGGTAAAGTCTAACCTTTGTAAATTGACCTCCCTCTGTGTAATCACCTCCCTCTGTCCTTCATGAGCCTTGACAAGACTTCCTGGAGGCATCCACCAGAATGCTTCCATTTGTTATCTTCCTACCTAATCCTGATCCCCAAGTTATCATTTGGTCCATCATCCCTTCCACAGTAAAAGTCTGAGCATTTGAAGCTGCTCTGAATGGTGTGATCCTTCCCTGACTGGCCCTTCTACGCAGCCTGTAAATAATTACTTTCCAAGCCAGAATATCTTTCAGCGGTTAACACTGTTCTTACTGTACTTTTTACTGATGGGAAGAGTTGAACTAAACTATCAAACTGATTATTTTCTGCTACTGAGACATTTATCCTGATCAGACAGATGGGCATGAAAAAATTCACAGAGCAATAGTTTCAGACGGATATAGTGACTACAACCACTCCCACAACTAATACCATCAGTACATTTTCCTTTTCTGTTCCTCCTGTTCATATCTGTGCATGTGTGCATGTGTGGGACAGTGCATCTGTGTGATGACTTGTCTTTTTAGTTTTTTGGGGTTTATGTGTTGGGTTTGGGGTTTTTTTAATGACAAAAATGATCTATTACAAACATCTTGCTTTGGTCTCTCTGATATATGGTAATTTGAAGAATGCTGACCTCCTGAGCTCCAACATTGGATTAAAGTGCAGGAAATGGAGATGATTTTATTAGCTTGGCCCTGTTTGTAGCTCAAGCTTTAAAGAAAATAGGATACTTCAATCATACAAAGTTGAAAAGACAGCTTGCAATCACTGGAGAGAGCCTTAAATATAGTGCTAGCCATGGAGTACACAATGGCATCAAAATAGTCCTGTAATCCCAGTGAAATTACTGAAGGTATAAATCGAGACAATCAGCATCAACAGAAAGACCACCAGAAAGATTTTACCTTCCAGGACGATGTGTCTGTATCTATGCTGACGTGAACACATGCCACATGTACCGGTTCACCAAATTCTCAAAAAAGATACTCAGGTATCTCTGTACTTTTTATGGAGAACACTGAGACATCTATCAACCACAGCTCATCAACAGTATTTCCAATTGTGCATAAATTAACAAAGGCATGCAAAAAATTGTCTAGATTCTCCCAAGAACCTCTGCTACTGTGTCTTTGAGACAGCACAGCCTCTTATCTCTCATAATATATACACCCACCCATACATATATACTCTCTATCTAGGTTTGAGACTGGGTGAAAAGAAGAAATAGCTTTCTGGAAAAAAATTACTTTATTCCTAGCTTTGCCCTTTGACCTGCTCTTCAGTCTTAACCAAGACATTGAATTACACTGGTTTTCCCATCTGCAAAATAAAGCCAAACCGATCACCGGAAGAGTGAATATTACTGAGTTCAGTAAATTGAGTGATCCTGTTTTCCCCATTCCTCATTCACTTTCCTTTATGCCCCCATCCTTAACTATATATTAAGTATTATAATAAGCTGATAATGTATCACATGGGCTGTCACCTTAGAGCTCCTGCTCTCTGCACAGACCTTTCTCCTGTCCTTGATTAGAAGCAGTGCTTTCAGCTGAACCATCTCTGTGCTTTGAAGAAAAGGCATCACACTGACAGCTGCAGTGACAGATTGGCATAGCTGAGACAAAACCTGAGTAGCTTTGGGGAAAAAAATAAGAAGGAAGATTTTTTATTTTTCTTCTTAAAGGACTTGAGCACAACAGACTTTGCTTCCACAAATATATACGAGATTGTTCTGCTTGTAGCAAGTCAGACCGTCCAGTCGTGTTTCTGCCAAAAGCACAACTTGGAAGCAAGGTAGAGTAAAAGCACTTGAAGGCAGTGGAAAGAACAAAAAGGCACACCATCTAGTTCATGAACATTTACTCTGCTACCAAATTCTCTACGAGTGTATGACATGACTCATGCCTCTCAGACAAGATTAACTTTTCCTCTACCACAAGCGGTAGAGCAGCATTATCCTGGTTGACTGGTTTGGCTTATAGCACTAACAGTTGTAGAGACTATCCATATTATACTGAGCTTCTGTCTTTGTTCAGCATCCATAACTCCTTATTTTAACTGTCCCTACTATGCAGTGCTGTATTCAAGACCATGAAATCACTTGCATAGTTATGTGGTAACTATTTTATAAAAAATGAGCACAGCACATTACTTCTTAACTAGAAAACACAGTCAAGTATGTGATCATTTTGAAACTGCCCATTAACGTCTGCAATTTTAATTTCACAGAATCATAGAATTATTAGGGTTGGAAAAGACCTCTAAGATCAAGTTCAACCATTAACCCATCACTGCCAGGTCCACCACTAAACCATGTCCCTTAGCACTCCATCTACCTTTTTTTGAACACTTCCAGGGACAGTGATTCCACCACTTCCCTGAGCAGTCTGTTCCAATGCTTGCCCAAGCTTCAGTGAGAGACTTTTCTTAATACCCAATCTCGACCTCCCCTGGTGCAACTTGAGGCTGTTAGGACATTTGACTCAGAACTCTATATTGCTTGTTTCCCTGTTAGGGAATCACCATCATTACTTGCATTATTACATTTAAGTAAACTCAAAATAAAGCGGTGGTTAAATTTAGAGTGTATATATTACCATTTGAAAAGGTAAATTGAGTTGTCAGTGGCTTGTTGCTATCTTTTGCAGATAATAGACTGTGTCAACTGTATGTGAGAGTTAAGGGCTTATCTTTCCAGGCAGTTATCCCTAAATTCTAAACCACTCTCTGGAATATACATTTGCAGTTTTATTTTTCTTCAAATTGTTAGCATTTTGAGTCTTAATATTACAAATTGGAGCAGCCCCTATATTTGTACATGAATAGGGCATGATGCATTTCTCAGATATATAATGTCAGACTATTTAAGTCCTCAAGACAGCAATGCTGAATTAGTTTAAATTCATTTCATATTTTCAAGAGTTTCCTTTCACAATTGCAAGAAATATATTTACATTTACACACAATGGCAGGAAAGATTAAATGGCAATTTAGATGTCAAAACAGTAATTCTCTAGCATGCTATGAGTCCTCAAGATCACAGAACACACAGAACCTTTTTTGTATTTTCCACTGAATTACAAACTGTAAGACAAAGAAGGATTAAAAAGTCATTTCCTTGTTATTAATCAGAAAATGTAAAAGATAGGGAACCTCTTTGAACATCTAAAGAATGACTTTTCAGCAAACATTCCTACCTCTACTTAGAGGCATAAAACAGAAGTCAAAAGCAGCTTTGCTTGCAGGCTGCAGGTGTCAAGAATAGAAGCAAAATGCCTCAAGAAATCCTCGAGACCATCCCCTAGATATATAATGCAACCTTATATAAAGTAACTTAACTTAAATATAAATTGTATCTTTCAAAGAAGGTGGCCTTATTTTCAGATTTGGGGTTTTACATTGGTTTTCATTAATGTGTAGAAATCATTTCCTGTTTAAAATTGTGTTATCTGACACCATTAAAAAAAATAATATTTAGACCCAAGGAAACCCTAGCATTTCTGTGTGGATCCATAGGCTTTCAGAGGGAATGGCAAGAAAGCACCTACTTAGCAACTTGAATTAGCAATGATTAAAATACTAGCTAACTTTTTGCCCAATATAAGATCCAGTGAAGGACACAGAAATGTCAATGGGAAAAGCCCTATAGAGAATGAGAGATAATTATGGCACATCAGAATTTCCACTGAAGATATTATTCAACTAAATGTTACTACGCATTAAATTTTGAGGTGACAATCTTCCTATCGCTAGACAGGGTGAATCCATCTGTCTCATTCTAGGATGCCAAGTGCCATACTAAGACTCACACAGAGGTCTCATTATCACATCTCTACTGACTCACAAAAGAAATTGATGCAGTGTCTTACACCAGTGCTCCAGCTTTGATCAGAAATTTAAATCCTATGTATACATACACCACTTCAGCATATGTTCTTGGCCTTTTGAAAGTGAACAGGCCATAACATTAATTTATTACACAGATCTCAGTTCTGATCTCTGCTCTTATTTCCACTGTCCTATCAGTACCTATCAAATACCTGCCAAGTTCTTTTAACCTGATAGTATATTAATGTGTTGCATTATCCATGAGTGTAGACTACTTCTTAACGTTTTTTTAAAAATAGTCTTTCTCTCCAAATGGATTTTAAACTTCTACAAAATGATCATGACTAGTGGACATGTACATATGCATAAATATAGACAGATATCTATAAGCGTACAAACATTAGCGTCCAAAAGAGGGCAGTGGAGATGGTGAAGGGCCTTGAGGGAAGCCAATTCCTCATAAGGGGAAGAGGAGGGGCAAGCACTGGCAACCAGTGACAGGACCTGAGGGAATGGCCTGAATTTTTGTCAGGGGTGGCTTAGGCTTGACATTAGAAAAAGGTTCTTCACCCAGAGGGTGGCTGGGGACTGGAACAGGCTCCCCAAGGAAGTGGTCACAGCACCAAGCCTGACAGAGTTCAACAAGCATTTGGACAATGCTCTCAGGCACATGGTGCGATTCTTGGGGATGTCTTGTGCAGCACTAGGCATTGGGTTTGATGATTCTTTATTGTACCTTCCAACTCATATGATTCTGTGATTTTAGGCATCCTATTTAACCCAGCTGCATGCTTCTTTTTTCCTTTTTTCTTTCAGCCTTGGTGTGCACAAAGATAAAACTCCTTCCCGAGAGAGAAAAACAAAAGCAAAGCAAAAAACTATAGCCATTCTTTGGCACAATCATGGAGTCATTTAGGCTGGAAAAGACCTGTAAGGTCATTGAGTCCAAATTGAGTCATTGAGTCCAGCACTGCCAAGGTCACCACTAAGCCACACATACAAATACTTCAACACTTTCTCCAAATGCTGAGTGGGGCCAGAGAGAAAACAAATGCATGTGTGATCCCAACACAAATGATGGAAGGGCTTGATCTGGACTGCACTTGCTACCTTAATCATGGTATTTTCTCATTTTTTGTTTTTCCTCCTTTCTCTTCAAAAGTGAAGGCTGACTTGCTCCCCATATGACTTTTTAATTTTAAAATCATGGTACACCAAGCCTACAGAGATGTTATCCAGTATCTTATTCCATTATTTTTTACATCCTGAAAGTCCAGCAGTTTGAGTGTAACATTTACTCCTGCATGGGGACTTTTATAACCAGCCTCAAAACCACAGAAACAAATAGACTAAAAATTACAATGCCAACAAAGAGAATAAAAAAAAAAAAAAGAGTGCAAAACTAAATGTGAAATGGGGGAATTACTTTAACAGAATTCAGTATCTGTTCAAGAGGTTGATCAGAATATAAATTTCAAAGAATGAAACGCGCTGTCAGGAACTAATCCATTACATTGAGCACTATAAACAGCAGCACAGAAAGAACAGAATCAGTGCCAAAGTGTGATCAGCTCTGCTTGGCAATAGCAGAAGACAACAAGGCTTACTGGTGCCACAGCTAAAATTCTCCATAGAGAGAAAAGAATAAGAAATACAGAAGAAAGACAGAGTTTTGGAAAAGTTCTAATAGTACAAATAACAGAATCGCCATTGAACTTGTTTCAGCACTGAATTGGCCATGAGAAGAGCTGGGGATTACTGCAATCCATAAAATCCAACAAATTAACTCATGGATTCTAAGCATATATAGAGGCAAAGCTATTTTGTCAAATGCTTTTGCTGAATTAATACATATTTAACTATATAGGAAGATCTTGAAGAAATAAACTTGATTTTGATTATCTGCAATAAACTCAAATTTGAGTTGGTCTGTGCTGGAACAAAGAATGTTTTGCTTTTTATGTCAGCGGAAGTAAGCTTCTAACCTAACGTCCTCTGGAGAAGTTTTAATTGATGTTGCAAAATGTCCCTTTATGTCCCAGAATCGCTACATTATGAATAAAATTAACAAAATAACTCTAAATATATCACTTGCTGACAACCTGTTTCAAACCCTATATCAGTGCAGGACCACTGCACCCACAGTACATCAGTTCAAAAGAAAAGAAACATCCATATGTGAAGTGCAGCTACACAGGACTGAGGGGGAACAGCCATTTGACATGGTTTAGCCTTGTGTGGAGTAAAATGCATTTCTCAGTGGAGATGCTCTGTTACATAAATTACACCTATTTGGTACATTACTATAGGGCTTGCCAACCATTTTTAATCTCCATCTAAGCCCCCTGAAATGAGCAGGGACCAGTTCAACTATATGAGGTTACTCAGAGGCCTCTCCCACCTGACCTTGAACAATGAACGTCTCCAGGCAACCTGTGCCAGTATTTTACCACCATCATAGTGAAAAACTTCTTTCTTATATCCAATCTAAATCAATGATCTTTTGATTTAAAACCGTTACCCCCTGTCCTATCATAATAGGCCCTGTTAAAAAGTCCGTTTCCATCCTTCTTATAGGACCCCTTCAAGTACTACAAGGTCACATTAAAGTC
The DNA here is from genome assembly GCA_013397135.1 of Pachyramphus minor. Classification (NCBI taxonomy): domain Eukaryota; kingdom Metazoa; phylum Chordata; class Aves; order Passeriformes; family Tyrannidae; genus Pachyramphus; species Pachyramphus minor. Next base: position 513,586 of record VYXB01001182.1, on the reverse strand, counting down.
TCTCAACAAAAAAGAAGTGGAAGCAGTGCTGCAGCCACAAGGATGTGGCTGCACACATGTAAAACATGTAAAACCAGAAATACAAAAAGTAGCAACTGATTATTCTTTTACATATATATGTCCTCTATAGAGAGCTTTTCATGGAGAAGGAAAGCTAAACTTTCTTCTCCCAACATACAGTCTATTAAAATGCATTGCTGTTGACCTCTTAATTCTTAGAAAGAGCATTAAGCAAAAAATTTCAAAACACAAAATCAACACAACATGGCACCATAAGTTTGAAGAATAATGAAACCATGTAAAGGGACTGAACTTCAGATGAGAAGTAAAAATGCCACAAAAGGAGCTCTATATGTCATGGCTTAAGTAAAGAAAGTGCCAGGGGTTGTTGTCAGTCTGAGAAAGATGATCAACATGACTGGAGAGTACAGCAGGACCAACAGTCTTTCAAAGAAAAAGTTGCACAGGACCTTAAAAATGCACCTTCCTTAAATCAAAATTATAGGCCTGGAAAAAAAAGAAGGCAATTCCTGCTGAGAAATAATCAAGGGAAGAGCATCCTTGTGAGCTTAAAATAATTAGAATATGGGTGCAAATAGGTGAATCAATACTAAAAAGACAGACTTCAAAAGTTGAACTAAAAGCAAAAGGAAGAAATGTAAAAAAAAACCAAGAAAACTTGGTGTTATGAATGATGCTGAAAAACAATCCATAAGGGAAAATTATACTTGCCTGCTTTTCAACAAATATTTTGCTAATTTTAGCATGGGAATATTTTTCAGTTTCATGCGAAGGGCAGCCAAGCAGATTTTTTATACAGATACAACTGTGTGGCAAATTCAAAAACTATAGTATAGTCTCTCTAGGGGAGACATCAAAGCCTTGTTGCCTTATTGCCTTTGTATAAACTTAGACTAAGCATTGAAATACATACCGTAGGCAGTATTCACATTCTGACAGACGGGTGATGTGACCTATGAGGTCTTTCCCCATCTTTACATTTTAGCATTCTGTCATTTCTGAACAGTGTTATTTTGGCTAGAATTGGATAAAGAAACACTGAATAAAAAATTATTATCTTAAACAATTAAAATAGGTGGTAGCAATATTAACAGGGACTTATCTAGCAGCAAGTAACATGGCCCTTTTTCTCATGAGGCAGGCACAAAAAGTAACACAACTCATCACTTTGACACATGATGTTCTTACATTATAAGATACCTTTTAGTTACTGATATAAAGACATATTTTCTGCTTTATAAAACACAAACATTTAGGATGTTATTTGTACACTTTATTAGCAGTGATCCATACAAGACTAGGAAAGCTCTGTGCTCTCTGGATTTGCTGTGTGAATGTGTATAATTAAAAGCCACTTATCCCACAAAATGAAACAACCTTCCTTGTACACAAGACAACATTGACCTTCCACTGTCACTGTATCGAACAATAGATGTAACAATCACAGTCAAATAAAACCTAAAAATTGTCAGAACTGATCTACCAATATCAATTAGGGGAACTCCAAATGTCACAGCAACGCTTCATGAATTTAACATGATCCCCAAAAACACTGGAGCATTAAATGGTTCATAACATCAAGGCAGCCTCTTCCTATAATAATAATAGCAATAATAACAATAATAAGGAGCCCCTTCTTATTTCCTCTGTCTCTGATATGATGGTGGTTTGTTTCTCTTTTTTTTAATGGAAAAGCTCCAGGAAAGGACTTTCAGAAATAGGCTTTGATTACTGTTAGGGAAAAAGAAAACATTTCCAGACAAAAAAACAGTGGAAATTATGCACTATACACCAGGTGCTAGGAGACAATACCTGGGAAAGGACTAAGCATAGCATTTAGTAACATAAACAGAGGTATCTGCTTACGGCAGGAGGTAGGCAGAATACAGAAATCAAAGAGCGCAGTCATAAAAATATTCAGCTTCAGGACCTCTGATTTCTCTTGCACCTGTACAGCAGTGTTTCAACCTCAAAACCAGTTCAATATCTATTCCAAGAAAATGACATTCAGATATGAGGCAGCCTTTCCCCAGAACCCTTTGACAGATCCAGTCTCCTCCTACCCTATCTTTTAGGCACCAATCCCACCCTCCAAAAGAAAATATCCCCCTCATCCAGTAAATCATGATGCCTGCCAGAAATATCACATTTACCATTCTCAGCCTGTTGTAAATCCTGACTTTCGCCATGGGACGTCTGGGAAAAATTAACACCTAATGTGATGGTCCTTTCCAAAAGCTAACCAACTTCACAGGCAGGTGCACCAATTCTGAGTACTAACATATAAAACCCCACTGCAGACCTGACCCTGATACTAAATAAATGTTTGGCTGGGAGGACAAGAAATGGGAACATCGTGTGCTTCAGAGGAATGGGAGAAAAATGACATAGAAAATATTACAGCAAGAAGAACACAGAATCTGTGGGAGGCACAAGGTTTTTTAGGGCAGCCGTAACAAGGAGAAATCAAGAGACTCCAAAGTTAAAGTCAGCCCATCCTTCATATGCTACTATATGCTTTGTGACACATTTTGAAATGTCTTATTTGATTACAGTATAAGCTCTCTATTCATACACAAACAGGGAGCCAAGCATCTTTTATTATCAGCCCATCTGCTATTGAAGACATTTTTGCTCACTTATTTGCTCAATACTGATCTGATATAGTTAGAAATGAATAATTCTTTAGATTGTTGATAACATACTTGACAGTTCAGATATGTGTATCCTTACACAATATTAGCATATTTTCATTGAAAAATAACCTCATTAAATTTATATTTCAAATGAAGTGAAGATGCATGGAAGAAAGATACCCTTTTCTTTCCTTTCCAGTACATTCCACCTGGCTTACCTAACCCAGTCACCAGAAGCATTGTCCTGCATCTGCTATTAAAAATATTTCCAGTGCACATGACATTAACATAAATAGTTTTTTCAAAATATTTTGAATTAAAATTAGTAACATATATTGATGTAAACATAGAAGAGATCATTTAAATTAATTTTTTATTTTATACATGATACACAATATCATATTACTGTATGTCATTTGGTGATAAGCAGTAATACTCATATGTTCAATTTCTATTATTGTATATAGTTAATAAATACTTCAGTTAAAAGTTACATCTCTATATCAAGTTTCTTTTAATGCAACTCTCTTTTTTCTTTATCATTAAAGTAATGATAAAATAGAAATATTGTCACTATCTTTTAAACTCCAGATATACATTCTCTCCATAGAATCCCCAGCTTTTATAAAAGACAGTTCTTTATCCATCATCCTTTCTTCAGAAAGAAACACAGAACACCTATGGTCAGAGATCTGAGTTCATTCTGCTCAACAGAATTCAGTTTAAGCCATTCCCCCCCCCCCCC
>VYXB01001182.1:459668-510169 GCA_013397135.1 Pachyramphus minor | reverse complement strand
CCCCCCCCCCCCAAAGAAGTCTAACCCTCAGAACTTAAATTTTGAAAACATGACTTATTTTAAAGCTATGTTACAGTTTTCCTTACCGGGACAAAAGAATCAAATGAACCCTGTTCCCGATTCTCAATAGATGAAATTGTTTTCAACCAGAGAAGATAGCTTGAAATATCAGATATTTCAGAATGCTCCATACTGAAAGCTGCAAGATTAGCAGGACTGAGGTGAGACAGACTTGCAAAAGGAGGACTTTGGCTGTGTTACATAAAGTTCTAATTAGATCCTTGGTACAAATTGCTATCCTAAGAATAAAAAGTTAATCAAAAAGCCTCATTGGAAGAATAAGAGGGCAAGATTAGAGCCGAGACAGCTATTTCACTTTGGGACAATCGCGCAACTGCCTAACTAGATTGTGTTCCACTATTCAGAAGTGAATATATATGTGTGAAAATTAAAGCATTCCCTTTGTGTTACTTTGGACTAAACTGTTTACAGCTTGTTTTCCTCAGTGGAACTCAGGAGACCTCTCTATATTTCTATTCTGGTGCAGCAAGCACCCAAATCTCAGACTTCCTTAAAGTCACAGCCAAAATATTTTCATGAAAAGGAAGATATTTTGAAAGGAACTGAATACAGAATTGGTGTGAGAAAAAGTGTTTGCAAGGACTTTTGGTGACAAACTATAAGAATCAACTTAAGAAGATTCATTTAATGTGACTAAATCCTAGAATACTACCCTAATAACCACAAGATTGCTGATGGATGATTTCTTATCTTTTCCAAAAGATGCAATTCCAGCCTCCATTTCCAAAGTATAGCTGAGAGCTCCCTTTACCTGTTCAGCTTTATATTGCCTCCACTTATGGGTGGTACTGTAGAAATTAAAGGGCTTCCATCCTTCAGAGGAAAGACAAGTCTGTTTTACCCAGTGGTAAAATCCAGAGTCAACAGAAATCTTGAAGATTTCAATAAGGTCAGGATTTGAATGACAACATCTTTTTGGGAGGAGGATATAGCATATATGTAGGCTGTCTGCTCAGAAAAGTCACACAAAGTCTGACAAAGGAACTAGGTGTCACCTTTTACCAAAGAAGCTCTAAAGCAAATCCGAACGTGAGAGTTGCTAGGCAGTCATGATGAACTGGAAATATCAGGTATGAAGGATGAAATACTGGAAATAACAACTTTTATATTCCCCAATTCATCACCTTCTCATAAAAATGGATGTCCAAAATGAAGCAGGAAGTAATTATTTGTGAAGAAGAGGTGAGAGGAGAGACATTAAAAACTCCTAGTATAAGGGACAAGGAAACAAGTGGCCTAAAACAGTATGTCATTTCCTGTGTATTAAAGTTTTTTGTTTTGTCTCCTACTAACAGTCCATTTTAGGGCTCCAAATATTAAATTGAAAAACAATGTCAGAAGGACCAAAATACTTGTCAAATTAAGCAAAGGTTTGCCTAGTTTAGAACAAGACATTTCAAAAAACCATGAAAGTCATAAAACACAAGGTAGCATAAATAACTTTTGGATGAACAGATTCCTTAAAAAAGTTGATATAAAAATTTTCAAAGGAATGCACCCTTAGGTAAAAACTGCCTTTTTTTTTTTTTTTTTTAAGAAAACCAATTAATGAAAAGACCCAAAGAAGACTTTGCAACAAAACCCATGCAGTTTTACAGTGTGAAGATGAGGAAAGGAAGATTGACTGTGGCTTCTCCCCTCCACCCCTGCACCTACTATTCTGCTGGCTAATAAGAAAATATTACACTAATTTAAATGTTATATAAATACTTCAGCACTGACTAAAATGCAATATCCTTCCAAAGCATATTTTGGAAAATATCTTATTTGACCAAATGAATATCTTAATTTAGTGGTAATTCTAAAATTAGAATAAATTACATTACCTATATATACCCAGGAGCAGGTTGCTTTTCTTTCCCTTAAAACTCCTTCTATAACACTCAGCACATTATTTGGTAAAATAGCTTGAATAAGCCTTTAGAGTCACACAGTACAGTTGTTTATATCAACTCAGAATCCTAGAATGGTTTGGGTTGGAAGAGAGCTTAAAGATCATCTAATTCTGATCCCCTTCCACTAGACACCTTCCACTACACCAGATTGCTCAGAGCCCAATCCAACCTGACCTCAAACACCCCCAAGGATGGGGCATCCACGGCTTCTCTGGGCATCCTGTTTCAGTGCCTAACCACCCTCACAGTGAAGGATTTCTTCCTCATATCTATTTAAACGTACTCTCAGTTTAAAGCAAATTTAAAGCAGTTACCCCTTGTCCTGTCACTACATGCCCTGGTAAAAAGTCCCTGTCCAGCTCTTTTGTAGCCCCTTTAGATAATGAAAGGTGCTATAAGGTTTCCCTGGATCCACATCATCAGTATCATTGCCTTCTAACAAAAGTAGAAGACTTGAAAAGTGAGAGCATAAATAATTAGCCAATTCTTCATTGATTTGAGTAACTAATGTTTAAACCATTATCTTTTAGGACATAAAAAGGATCACTTATGGCGAAAATGGTTGCAACTAGTTTGTTTGTTGTATTTCTTAATGAGCTCATAAAATAAAGTTTAATTTACAAAGTACCTTATCCCATAAATTTGAGAGATCCAAATGGACCGTGACAGACACAGCTGAGCCCTTCAGCCAAGCTGATGGCACCTCTGTGAAAACATATTTAACAAAGGACAGAAAATGCTAAGGAGGAGAGAATGAGGGAACAACAGGACCAGAGCAGTAGATTTCAGTTCATGCACTTTCTCACTCTCTTTCCTCTGATTTTCTCCTTGCTGCAGGGGCAGTGAGTGAGAGGTTGTGTGGGTGCTGCCATCTGGGGCCAACTCACTACAACTGTATCTACCAGTCCTCCAACTAAAGCACCTTTCAAGAGACTTTCAATCATATTCAAAAAAATGATCTTATGGAATACCTAAAGATTTTCCAGTATCTCTGAAAAACCACTACAGACATGTAACACCTCAGATTAAGACAACAATGACAAAACATTAATAAAGAACTCATATGGTATAAAGATCAAAGTATCAAAAAAAGTGGTGCAACTACATCATAGAAAAACTCATACAGTTTATACCTAAAGACACACCTCTTCCCGTTTTGTTTTTATGTTGTATGGGAAAGATAACATTCCATGTTCCTTCATGACTTATATGTGTAATGCCATTTATAACACATATTCATTTCTATGAAAACAGGTACTACTGTCAATCAAGTAAACATTAAATAATTCAACCAGTAAGATTACTTTTTATAAGATGATATAACAGATCAGCTGGGAATAGTCCACTACGTCTCCAGCAGAGAATTCTAGAAATCGCTTAACTGTACCTCACCATTTTAAACCTTTAAACTGGATTACTGCCTTCCTATGAAACATTAACATGTTTAATTTTTAAAATAAATTTAACTAGAGAATAGCTTCTATAAAGCTTCACTGAAGTTTGGTCAATGCGTTGTTTACAAACCTCTAATGCATTAGGAACAAAGGACAGAGATATCTGAGCAGTTGATTTGGAAATATTTTACATTAGAGGAACAAGTAATATGCAATTTTACATACAGGTTTATTTATTATGGTTGCAGAAATACATGGGCTGTTTATGTCTGAAGGACTTTGCTAGTTAATCTTATTGAATTTTTGATTAAAGGGAAGTAAGGATAGAATAGTGATGGTTAAGTTCCAGCCCAAAACTCCTGCATCACAATGTCTAAACTTTTGCATCTAATAATCAGAGGCAGTAATACTGCTTTATAATACTTTGAGATCAACTCAAACCCTACTTCACTAACTTTTCCCACTGGGGCTGTAGTAAAGATCAGTCATTGCAGCAATTAACTTTTACTTTTGTGGCCTCTAAACTCCTTTGTTGGATTGAATTTGAGTGCAAGGTATCTACAAAAATATAATTTTCTTTCCTCTTCTTGTCTGCCATTTTTTATTACTGTGGTTTCAAGACAAATGTAAAATTATAAACAAATACAAAATAGTATTTTCTCCGCATTTGATATATTCAACTTTGAAGACACCCTTTTTTTCTTTTTTCTTTTAAATCTTGGCAATTCCATTTCAGAAGGATTTTCAAGGATTTTTCTTGTTTTTCTTTACTTTTACATAGACATGGAAAAGACAATAGCATGAATTAAACAAACAAACAATTGCAGGGTAGACTACTACTTTTCTAGTTCAGAAGGGTACTTAACTTTTAGGTTGACTTCAGCATTCAAAGTATTGCCGGTAATGCAAAGTCCCACCAACACAGACTGTATCAATGTGCTTAGGGAACAGTGTTAAGCGCTGTGTTAAACTGAGAGTCACAACAGCGGCTTCTTATTGAACTTCTGTTTTGGAGAAGTCCTTGAAGAAAAATATTGTTAAAGAAGCTTTAGCTTTGTTTAATGACTTGTTTTGCCATTGCTTTGTTCTTACGTTTTCAGTATTTTCTCCTCCTACTCCAATTTTACCAATTTAGTAGTACAGGAACTGGTCAAACTGAGTTGTCCAGCTCAGTACAACACCCTAGCAATGAGGTCAGCTCAAACTGCTGAAACAACCATACATATTGACAGAAAAACTTGAAGTAGTTAAGTAATTGCTTAATAAGCTGGTTAAGTAATTTTTTGTATCTCCAAGTCAATATGTGTATCAGCCCAATAGTATTGCTCTTCCTTTAGCTGAAGTTTCTCATAGATTGAATGAGCTGATGCAAACTGACCCGCTTCAACAGAGAACTTACTACCCATTGCATCTTTATTCAGTAACATGAAGAACTACTAATATCAAAAAGATGGAAAACCTATCAACATGGCTCATGGATCCAGGAAGTCACTGAGATTCCCAGCAAGGGGACTGAGCTTGATGCTACACCTCAATGGTGGCCACAAGCAGCAAGGACCCTTAAGGATCCAATGAGAAAAGATTCCAGATACCCTTTCACATAGATGGGTTAACCAAAACCAGCATAAAGTAGCTAAAACTTACCCTTCTTCAACAGGTAGCTTCAGTCCAGCTCTTGTGTATAGGACTAAGCTAAGATAAAGGGGTTGAAAACAAAGACCCCACTCTGTTTTATGTACAATCCACAACAAATGTTTGTCAACCTCCATGCCTCAGCCTCCCCAGTCTGAAATGAAATGAACATTGACCTAACTCACAAATGTATCAGAGAACAAAAGAATCATATAGCTGTTCCTTCTGAGGCACTTAAAGAAATGTCAAGACATCAGGCAGTAAGTGACATCTGGAGAAAACAAACAGGATCAATCTTGCTTTCATCACCTCTTCTGCCCCTGGTTGTTTGTTGAACACCAACTAATACTTCAGACTGCAAAAAGAATTTCCTGCATCTTTGTAGTTTTATTATTGCTTTTACTATTAATAACACCAAAGCCTAGCTCCCCTACCCCTCATCCTCTTACCATGAAATGTTTCTGCTGTTCTCTTTTGCATTTTACTGGTTTGTCAGATTTTCTGAACCTTCAAGTGCAAGAGGTAACATGATGAAATAGACACTGGCAGAAAGTACATTAAAGTTATAATCACCTGAGGACAAATGATGGCAAGTGAACCACAAGAAAAAAGACTTCCATCTGGAAATAAGACAAAGAGCATACAGGTAAACCCAGTAATTCCACTGCTGTTTTGGCAACTATTCAAAAATACGAAAATACAGATGAGTTATGAAAAAAATATGTAGAAGCAATGGAACTCTTCAAAAAGAGGACAGAAAGGAGCAAAGGTGAGAAGGAAAACAGATATTAAATTTCCCTAGTACCAACATGTGTTTTGAAAGGGCATTACATAAAATGAGCAAAAGGCAACCTTTCAATTAGATGTGACAAGGCCTATGATCAGAAGATAACAAGGACCCAAGAATTATGAATCTGAAGAGTTTTTTAGGTTTTGTGCATCCGGTAAAATATTTCTGCAATTCTGCATTTTCATCCACTACAAATAGCTGATTCATTCCTTTCTATACTCTCTGTATGATTAACATGATGTTTTATTTCTTGGTATATGAATTAGTTTAGCTGATAGACAGCAACCAGTGCTTAAAATCAAAATAACTAGGGAGTAATCACCTCAATTTTCAGCACGAATTAGTTGAAAAGTAATGTGTGAATTCCAGGCTTTTGCTGACTACATACACTTAAATGCATCTTAGTAAAAATAGAAGATCCACTGAGAATACTGCCATGACAACTTAAAGTAAAAAAGATCTACAGAAGGTAATATTTTTGCAGATTTATGCCTGCAGAAGTGATCAGATTGCTTCTACTTTTATACTTGTGGTGGCTGAGCAAGCTAATAACTGCCCCAGAAGCAACTGCATTATATCATGACTCTGCTTGTTACGTGTAGTAGATCTACATGTGGCACAATACAGAAAAAGTATGTTACAGTCAAATCAAGCTGCAACAAACTGGTCTCACTCCTCCTCAAGCATCTGTAGGGTTTGACGTCTTTAAAAACATTAAAATTTCAAATAATATTTATTAAAAATTGTAATAATATTAACAGCAACCTATAATTTTTTTTCAAAGTTGTAAATCCTATAGGCCAGGTTTTTCAGAAATGCCCAATGGGCCCATGGGAACCTCAGGAGGTTCAATAAAACCAAGTTCAATGTCCTGTACCCAGCTCAGGGCAACCCCTGATTTCAATACAGTTTAGGGGATGAAATGGATTAAGAGCAGCCTTGCCAACAGGGGTCTGGGAGAACTGATGGATGAAAGGCAATGCACACTTGCAGCCCAGAAAGACAATTGTATCCTGGACCACATCAAAAGAAGCATCAAAAGATGGGCTACAAAGACAGTGAAGGGCCTAGAGGAGAAGCCATGTGAGTCTAAGGTCACCAGTTTGTTCAGCCTGGAGGAGACTGAGGGGAGATCTCATAGTGATCTACAGCTTCCTCACGAGGGGAGCAGAGGGGCAGGCACTGATCTCTTGTCTCTAGTGACAAGTGCCAGGACACAAGGGAACTGCATGAGGTTGTGTCAGAGGACATTTAGGAAAAGGTTCGTCACTGAGAGGGTGATTGGGCACTGGAACAGGGTTCCTGGGGAAGCCATCATGACACTAAGCCTGCCAGAGTTCAAGAAGCATTTGGACAACGTTCTCAGGCAGCTGGTGTGGTTCTTGGGTTGGTTCTGTGCAGGGCCAGAAGCTGAACTCAGTGATCCCTGTGGATCCCTTCCAGCTCAGGATATTCTATGATTCTATGATTGATTCTAAGTATGACCAGGTGGTCGAGGGAGGCGAGTCTGTCTCTCTACTCCACTCTCATGAGATTGCACCTGGTGCATTGCACCCAGCTCTACCATCCTCAGCACAGGAAAGACATGGACCTGATGAAGTGAGTCCAGAGGAGGATCACAAAGATGATCAGAGGGCTGGAACACCTCCAATGAGGACAGCTGGAGAGAGTTGGGTTGTCCAGCATGGACAACAGAAGGCTCTAGGGAAAATTTACTGGGGTCTTTAATGTGGGCTTAGAAGAAAGGTGGGGACAAACTCTTTAACAGGGCCTGTAGCAATAGGACAAAGGGTAATGAGTTTAGTGACTCTTGGGGATGGTCCTGTACAGTGCTAAGAGTTGGACTCAGTAATTCTTCCAACTCAGCATATTCTGTGATTCTATAAACTAAAAGAGGGTAGATTTAGGTTACATATAAGGAATTTTTTTACAGTGAGGGCAGTAAAACACTGGCACAGGTTACCCAAAGATGCAGTGGATGCTCTGGAAACATTCAAGGTCAGGCTGGACAGGGCTCTGAGCAACCTCAACTAGTTGAAGATGTCCATGCTCACTGCAGAGGGTTGGACCAGATGACCTTTGAAGGTCTCTTCCAACCCGATTCACTCACACATTTTACGGATACTCTTGTTTAACTGTCTGGCTTTACTTCCACATGTATTTTTTCTGTATATCAGAAAGAAGTGCATAAGAATGTAATTCCTCCAAGTCTGGAACTAGGAGCTGTGCACTAAGTTATGATAAGGTAGACACATAGATGTCTATTAGGAAACATGAGGCTGATCAAACTGCTTAGGTCTTTTATTTTTAAACTCTATTATTTTTACCTCCATATACTAGGAATAAAAAACTAAACCAAAACAAATCCTTATTTTGCCCATTATTATAAAATGTGACCTGAATATCTGTTCTGCTTTAGTTTGTGCTTAATTGCAAAAAATACTATAATTTACCTACAAATGTATTAAAACACTATATGCATATAAGCATGAATGTATAAAGGTCTTGTATACTCTAAATGTGCACATTCAATGTTACCCTTTTTCTATGTTTACACACACAATTAAAAAATTGAAAAAATTCATACAATAGGAGTGAGATAATTTACTAATAGAGTAGAAATACCAGCTAACCACAAAATTGCTGCACAGAGCCAGAGTCGTACTCATTGAAGATGAATATTTTAGTCCTATATAAGTTTTAATTGATGAAGTTGATTGGTATTTTTTTGTTTTCTAACTTATGTCTTACTAACATTGCATTAAAAAGTTGTGTTTGAGAAGTCAACTCTTGAAAAATAATACAATAGAAGTACATCTAAGGCACCAACCTCTAAATTTATGCCTGAGGAAGCCAATGGTGAAGACATCATTCAGAACACAGCAGCAAATATGGCAGCATCTGCCCCAGACCGAGTATGAGACCAGAGTCTGATATTTTTACTACCTTCTTATTGAATACCTAGATAAGAATTTTGGGATTTTTTTTCTTCCAAAATGTTGTCTGGCTGTTCAATCCTGTGTGCCCAGCTGCAGACTCACAGAGCCATGACAAGTGACTTATGTACTCATGACTGCAAGATGGACAGATTTTGATAGAACCCAGATGTATCTGCTGAGCAGAAAGTGAGGATAGGAAGAAGGGGAACAAGGTGTCCCTAAAACTCTCCATTTGCTACCTGAAACTTTATTATTTCTGAATTCTTGGAGATAGCAAAGAGCTTGGTACAAGTTTCTGCACTTAGCACAGGGAGGTCCCCAAGCACTGTTGTGTTGTCAAAATCAAACTGCACACATCAGATTGCACATTAAGTGTGACTACCTTCGGAAGAGGCAGCTGTGCGCTATCTTCTGGGACATGTCCCTTGTCACATGCCTCTGCACTCAGCCTGTGCTAGTGGACATAACGTGGGCCAGGAAATAGATCTCTCAAACACGTTTTTGTCTTTCAAACACCTTCTCCCCTCCTCTTCCCCTGCCCCTGCCCCGCCCCACACAAAGTAGACCCCACAGAATGAGGTAAAGTGAAAAAGAGCTTAGACCTTACTCACATTTTCAATTAATACTAATGAGTTCATCTCCCAGGTGAGTGATGGTTGCAACATAAAAACTTGTACAAACCAGCACACAGACAAATAGAAAAATGTTCTGTGATCACAAATGCAACAAATAGCAGCTCAGTATGAACTGATTTCACATCTGGGTGAAGCACAGTTTCTCTAGAGTGTCACTTACAGGAATCCTATTAGACTTCACCATTCTTCTGTCATCTGGAATGCATAATGAAAATAATTTGTCTGATGTTCTGTTTGACCAATTAGATTAACAATTTCAGCTCCTGAAGTAACCTGTTTCTCCTTGTACAAATACTTAAAAAGGTAAAATCCTGTATTGAAAGTACAATATATCTAAACCAAAACCAGATGTTATTTCGCTAAATTGGATTTTGTACTGTCACACAGTAAGTCACATAGCTGGCTCCTATGACTTAAAAGAAAGCTTAGACCAGAATCAGAATTTACAAAAAGGATTATTTTGTTTGTTTTTCTGATATTCATTTCAGATATTACAGAACCTCTAATTTGAACACATAAAGAATTCGTGTTTCATTCCTTTATTTCTAACTCCCAATATGATGGGAGATTTTGAAATTAGGCAATTATTGAGACAATTCCTCTGATTAACTGCAGTAATTTAAAAAATACACAAAAAGGTAAATTAATATTTGTTATTTAATTTATAAATTCTATTGTTACAATCTATGGCTTATTTCCAAGCAAACATGGCTCTTAAAAGCAAAGTAATTGAATTAGTAATTATTTTTTTTACTTTTTTGGCTTTATTTTTATTATCCTTCATCCAAAAGCCACACGCAGACTTGAGGAAACAGAGAGCTAAACTGGCAAACTCTCTAAATCTGGTCATTACGATAACCAGAAACACACCCCCTCCTTTTTTATTTTTTTTTTTTTTTGGTACAGAAGTCTGATGTTTTCATACCCTAGAACAGCAGAAACAGTCATTTCCAAAAGAGAAATCGATTTTCAGCTTGTACCTCCAAGTCATGCCAAAATAGCTGAGACCAATTCATTCTCAATCTGAGCCATTGCTCAGTGTCCAACCACAAACTGTCAGGCATCATCCTTCATTGCTTCTATTTGGATTAGACCAAATCTAGATCTTGTTGAGTTGCTGTAAAGGTTTCCCATCTTTGCATGCTTAATTTAAATGCAGTGGAGCATTAGACACAAACTACAACCAGGCTTATCAAGGCTTATTCCTATCATATTAAGCAAGCCATAAGGCAGTAATTTCCCCCCCCCGCTTTTTCCTTTTAGTATAGAGGACATTCAGTTTATCAATCCTGTTGTCATGCCACAAAAGAGATCCAGCAATATATAACCTTACAAGTCAGTCTAAGAGACAGGAAGACTAAAATTCTATTGTGTGGCATGTGCCATCAGAGTGCTACAGGAAAGATCAAGGACTTTTCTGTGTTGTAAATACCTGTAATGGTAAGGATAAACTTAGGGGAAAATGCCTGGATATTCCTAGGAGTGGGTTACACAGCAAAATATGGGAAAAGTGATGGATAAAAAAAGGTTTGGAATCCCTTTGGATTCTGCCACTCTGGTCCTAGAGAAATGCCCTTCTGTTTTCAAATATGATGAACAGTTTACCCATGGATGAATAAACATATCTTAGAGAATAAAAAAGTGAATAAACAAGTCTTAGAGAAATTTATAAATAGCAGAAGGACTATCAGAGCACTTGTGCAGTTTTGGCCAATTACCAATGCTACAAACAATCCCTGTCCAAACTCTACAATTCCCTTTCTATACCTCCTTTCATCCCACCCTGAAAATCCCAAAAGCCAAATTACATGTCAAGAGGAGAAAATGTTCTTGGCTTCTTGAGGCATCTAGGAGGAGAAACTTTGAAACATGGGCTTAATTAAATGACATTCTAAATATGGTGCCACAAATGCAAATTATGCATTAATATATTTATGACTGAACAATCAGCAGGAGCCAAATAATGTATAGTTAAACTATAAATCATTACGATCATTGGTAAGTACAGTACATAATATATCCATTTCAGTATTTAAATGAAAATATACGGAACATCTTGCACACAAATACTGTCATGATCTGTGTAACCATGCCTATTTCTTAGGTCTGTCTGTTGCTGACACTTAAAATTATGTATTATGAAAAATATTATTTATGCATTAAATAAAAAAAATGTAATATCAAAAAACTGTGGAAAGACCTGATACATTAATAGAAAGAGAAAGAATATTATATATTAAAACAAAATAAAAGAATATCCACTTTTATTTTACTCCAAATGGTCTTTAAAAGCAATGCTACAGTATCAATCCGTTTGGACAGGGTAGAAATTCTGGAATGATTGACGCATCCCCAGGTTCCTGAATCTGTAGAGCACAAAGCCTCATGACTGCCACTGGGGTGTTCTTTTTCCTTGTTTGGTTGGTTGGGGTTTTTTAAGAAAAAAGGACCCTTCATGTTATAGAGATAGTCCTAATGTGCCTCAGCATATTTAGTTTCTGGTCTTTTCATTGCATACCATTGATCAGTCACATGAACAGCCATTACACTATGGAAACATATTTCCAAATAAATAATACAGAATCATAGAAGCACTGAGACTGGAAAAGACCTCTAAGATCATTAAGTCCAACCACTAACCTAACACTGCCCAACCCACCACTAGACTATGTCCCTAAGCACCACATTTATGTGTCTTTTCAATACCTCCAATGATGGTGATTCTACTACTTCCCTGGGAAGGCTATTATGCCACATTTCATGTTACTTCTTACCAGGAGTGTTTCATACACCACTAAGGAAATTGCTGGCCTCAACACAGAGAACTCAAAGGCTAAGCTTTGACCTCCTTTTTATTCCAAACACAACCTAAATGCTATGAATTCAGTAATAACAATGCTTTCCTGGTTTTGGTAGAAGAAATAGGTTAAACATGAATGCAAAATCATAAAGTTTTCTAAAGCAGCTGTCTTGGGAGAGTATCAGATCTGAATGCTACCCAGAATGCTGTAAACTTTGCAGAGTCCTCTGTCAGTCAGTGGGACTGGATACAGGAATCATTAGAACAATATCCCTCATCTTCCAAAAAAAACATGCTAACAGCTTTTGTACATCTATTACATGGCAGCTGCAGAGATTGCTCACAATGTTTCAGTGATCTCACTTCTACGAATGCAGCGTGAAGATCAATCCAAGGCAAGATGCTGAATTAAGAGCTGTCATCTACATCCACTGATTCTAGGAATGAAGGACCTGTGCATTAAATTTGATACTACAGAACTAATCAAAAAGCAGTTTTACAAGCTGTTATGTCTTTCCTGTGCTTGAAGAAAGTAGTCTCTCCAAAAAAGTAAATCAGAAGAAAAATCTGCACAGAAGTTTATGGAAAAAAACCCTTCACCTTTGAAACTGTCAGTGTCTTATTTATTATCACATTTACACATCAGATAGACTTTTTTTTTTTTTTCCAGGCCAGCAAATATAACTGTTCCACTACTCCTTCATTTAGCAAGAAAGGGAGATTTCCCACTTAACATATCTCCCAAATAACTTTACTGACATCAAATTGTATCCCTGAAGTAAGGGGAATTAGTAAGAGCAGCTCTATAATGTTTTTCCTTATTGCTTCTATGCAATATAATTGATAAAATGATTGTCTATGTACATACAACAATGTACACATATACACACCCTTCCCTTTCTTCCCATAGCTTGCACAGTGCTTACTTTGAACAGAGAAAAATAGATTATTTGAAACAAACTATTTCTCAACTCTATGACACTGAAACTACCAAGTATTTCCCAAAGTACATCAGTGCATCCCTAGACAGAGAACATCAGTTTGATTGATGGTAAATTGATTACTTACAGTCAAAACCCAAAAAAGGGACTTTCCTAAACAGAATAGGGTAGTTGGTATTTAGAACATACAGTAAAGAACGTTTACCATGCAAAGTTCTAAATTAAATATAAGAAAGTACATAAACCTGAACAATTCCACATTATCAAAACACATGTGATGTGATTACAAAGGCATTGAAAATACTGAAATAACTTTACAATACATCTATAACATAGATATCAAAGTAGTTTTAGAAGTGGCCCTTAATTTTTTTAGTAATGTTCCTTCATTTTCTCTTTATAAATTCTATACCTTTCAAAACCAAGGAGCTCTTTCTTTGAAGGCATTTTTTCCTTCAAGGTTTATCAAAATCAAAAATCTTCAGCGCCTAAGAAAATATCTAGAGCTTTTTAGAATTCAAATTGTAACAAAGTCCAATTCTATGTTTTATATGTTATTTTAACATTGGCTTCATGCCAACACAAATGGCTGTATGTGCTTCGTATATGAAAGAAAATGTATAAAATCTACTGTAGTCACATGCAACACTTTGGTCATTCAAAAATATAACAGAAAGCTTAGTTTTTCCACCTGATACTAGATTTGAGGCAAAAAACCCTGAAGCTTTTTATAGATAACAATCATTTTCAGTCACCAAAGCATCACTTTTTTTAGACCATCAGACAAGATAAAGTACAGCAACACTGCCTGACAATCCTTTGCCTTATTGCTTTTCTGTACAGTGAAAATTTATTAAAACAATTTCCAAGAAAGAACTGATTTAATCTCTAGAGAGGGTGCACATGTTCAGTGTGGGCTGAGGCTAGTTAAACTCTAGTGTATACTACATCAGTAAAAAAAGATATATTTCAAAAACTTATTTCAACAAAAAAATCTGGTTTTTAGTGTGACATCAGAACAAAAGCATTTGAATGAACATAAAGTTTTCTAAGGGAGAAATCAAAATATGTATCAGGTAATGTTAATGCTTTTTAATATTAACCATCATATGAGCATCACTGTGATTTCTATTTCACAGTGCTGGGTTATCTGGTGTGTAATCATTTTCAGTCTCATTGCTTACAGGTATCTGTACACATCATAGACCCTCCTTGGTCTATATTAGAAAATACACTGCCTTGACATTAAATAAGAATCTATAGCTTTGAGAAAGCTAAAGAGCTATTTCATATTTATTAAAGACTTCAATTACATTTGAAGTTTCAAAGAGGAGAACAGGTCACACTTTCTCTTATCAATAAATCTAACAGCCCTTTCCCATGTTCTCTATTTAAAATATCTTCTTAACTTCATGCAATACTTGAAAACAAGTTGTTTACAGAAGCAGGCAATATCCATTACACAGGGGAGATAAACACATCATCTCTATACAGCGTAATGGAGTACAAAGTATGTAGAACCTTGAGGCACAAACCAAAACATTTTAACAAAAAAAAACCTTTCCAGGAGGACCCCACAATTTTCACAGGTGACAGAGAAGCAATATTCAAACACAGGGATCACCACCTAACAGCTTGCACTTGCACATAAAATTTCCAGAATAAACCACTAAACACACATCAAGACATATCACAAAAAGTTGTCAATACCACCAAACCTCACTTTCTTTCCCTGGAGCATCCTCTAAGTCGCTTGAAGAGTGAAGAATCAGCTCACCTGCACCGGGGGGGCCCAGCCGTGGGCACAGGCGCACTCTGCCCACCACTGCCCAGGGCTGCCCTGGGGCTTGGCTGGGGATTTAGGGGGGCTCTTCCGCACTGTGTTCCACAAAGGGACAAACTTGCTCCTGCTCTGGTTGGCACCGCCAGGTCCCCAGGAGACAAGCGCCTGAGAGCTATACTGGAGGCCCGGAGGATGCTGGTGCCAGCGGCAGGCGCAGTGGGCATCCCTGGTGACGGGAGGCACGTTCCTGCCTCCATCCGACACCTCGGACCCCCTGCCGCAGCTGTGCTGCTTGGGAAGGTGCGCGTGCATGGCGCACCCAGGGCTTCCTTTGGCCACCTGGCATGGAAATGCTTCTCGTGGCAGAGGTGAGGTCCTGTGGCGGGGCCTGTCCAGCCCCTTGGCAGCAGCTAGCGGCAGGGCATGGCGGGAGCAGGGCGCAGCGGGAGCTGCTGCTGGGCAGCTCTGGGCAGCTCTGTGTCAATACCGGACTCCACTCGCGCAGAGACTTGACAGCATCCCCGCTGCAGGCAGAAGCAATCAATGCTCTGCGTGGCTGGGACGAGCGCCTGCATCCCTTTCTGGATGACAAACCATGGGAAGAAAAAAAAAAAAAAATCCAACGAAACCACTCTTGCAATTTTCAGGAAGATTTAGTTTCTTTTCTAGCTGACCCTGACACAAGTCACAGGCACCCTGCTGAAGTACATTTATATGTATAAGCTTTACAGGCAAAGTGCTTTCCGGTGAAAATAGCATCTAGACAAAGTACTGGAAAAGATACTCCTTTGCCAATGATCCAAACAGACGCGGGAGTGTTTTTTTTCCCTTCATGCCTGAAAAGACCTTGTCAACAAAATTGCATCAGAAGATGCAAATGACAAGTTCGGGAGGAATGTTATCTGCCCTAAATGCTAAACCGCAGCATGAACGTCGGTATGTGCTAATCTGTATAAGCTAATGTGCGTAAACATAACAGAGAGAGCAAGATGCTGAATTTAAAAATAAAGCCACCTCGAAAAAATCTATGCCACAAATTACAGATGTCCAGCATCTTATACATGTAGATGTGAATGTATTTATTTGTGTATAAGGTCTTCAAGATACTGATTGATGTATCATTTTTTTCCTCTGTATTTCACCCCTTACAACCCTTCTTTGCTGCTTGCCAACAACTTTCTGTACAGAGTTTTCTCTAAGTCCCCTCTATGGTTTTTCTTACTAATACAATCTCTTTTCCTTTAAATTTACTGAAATTTTTATTTGTAAGTATTTTCTTTCAGTTTTTGCTCATAGACGTGACAGGGGTGTAAAGGGTATAAATTTGGGCTTATTGTTCCAAGAATCTGGAGAGGTTCAGGGGTATTCTTCAGTCTCAGGTATCTAAGTCCTTAGGCCCTTGAGACTCAGTGGATCTTGGACCCATATATATATATACGTATGGGGTTTTAGATTTTCTTTTAACTTAATCATATCTCAGGTACATTTAACAATAGAAAATAATGAATTGATTTTTAAAAACAAACACAATACTGTGTCTGTGCATATAACCATATAATGACACCATATAATGTCTACTGGTGTACAACTAGGATTTAAGTATACAAAATATTAAAATGAATTTGTGATATGTATAGTTTTACAATTCCAAAGTCTAAAACAAATCTACTTTTAAAGATTTGAAAGAGACAGCTATGACAATCTGCAATTATAGTTTCAAGTGAGATAAATTAATTTTTACAAATGCTTTGGTGCAAAAAAACTTGATTCAGTAATTTAATTCTTCCTAAATTTCTAATTTAAAATTCTTCAAAGCTTAGACATTGCTAAAATACATAACAATAAGACCTGACAGTGATTCTTGATTAAAAAAAAAGATTATGGCAATGCTCTAACAGTGGAGAAAATATTTTGAAAACATTGTAATTCAAATTGCCACATGTGAAACTTACATTTGTTTTAACTGTATTTTCATTCAAGGTGCTTGTCCCAGCTATACTAAACTGATGTGATAATGCAAGGTTTGTTCAGAATTTCACTGAAAAGGCAAAATTGTGCACCATATGCTCTCGCATAACAAGAACTCAACTGCAAGAACTCACATGGCTTTGCATACAGTTAAAGTCACTTCTTGTTTGAAAAACAAAGATTAATGTACTTCTGAATTGCAAGTGTAGATGTGGAAACCAGACCTTAAAAGTCTGAGATAAGGGAGTCCATAAGGTAATAATTGCTGCATGTAAAGTAAATGTAAAGATACATAAGATTATATCTATGTTTTTATAATTTTACTTAAGCATAAGTGAAGGTTTGTGAGCTGTCCAGAAAGCTGCTTTCTTCTAGTGGTCACAGGTAATTCAACCATGTTCCCCCAAAAACTTGTCTACCAGAAGATAATTCAAGTCATTACTGCATCATTTCCAGCAGGGCTATCTCTATTAAAAGGAATATATATATCACCATTAAGTGATGCTATATATCATATATATAAAATTGTAACATATTTATTTATATATCATATATATAAGACAAAACACTAACAAGGTCCAATTCAGTTTTCATTTCCTTCATTGTTGACCTGTATTAACAGTGTCCATCACTTAAAGACTATCGGCCTTTTTACCACATAGCAAGCGTACCTAGTTCATGCCAGAATGTACTGATGCTATTGCAGCTTTCTCAAAAAAAAAAAGAGTTTTGACATATCTTTCAAAGCTATTTGGAGAAGTCTGGATAACTGCAGAATTGAAGAAAAAAAACCCTCACATATAAATTTCAAAAAGGCCACTTGAAATAAGATATATATATATATAAATAAGGGCAAGCAACAGCTACAACAGGGCTGGGAAGTGGAAAGAATCTACACATTCTGTGACCAGACATAGTCTGCAGGCCACCTATACACAAAATATTGCACAAATGCACTAAAATGCACAACCCCCTCACTCCTATATTTTAAAGCAGTAGATGACCTTTTAGCACATGCAGCACTGCAAAGGGATTCTCTTGACTGTAACATTTATGCGTACACTGTTAAAACACTATATTTGAAACAGCCTCCTATCAGAATATGGAAAAAGTTTTAATTTTTTTCAAAAGAATTTGACAGCATTTAACTTACCCTAAACCATCCAACATTTCTAGGCTATTTCACACTACAAAATTTGTAATGAAAAAAAAAAAATTATTTTACCCTCAACAATTTTTTTTAAAGGTTGTCACCGCCTATGTGCAACAAAAACACTTGAATATGGGATATATACGTGCAACTAATTGCCAGACAACACGGTAAGATGGATTCAAAAGATAATGCAATTTTATCCACTGTAATTGAGCCATTGTATTAGAGAGGATGGCACGCACCTCTGGATGAACTTGGATTAACACATGGCTCAAATCCACATGCCCAACTGTCATACTAATTTGATAGTAACTGGTGCACAAAGCAAAACTGAATATTGTACAATACACAATGTGAACTGTGTTTGACCCAGTACTTTTGTGGAAAAATCTCACTAATTTTCTTTTTAAAATATTAAGTAGGCATGACAAAATGGAGGAAATAGGTTTAGCTGATATTCTACCAGCAAATAACTGTAACTGGATTACAGTAATGTTGGACCTACACCAAAAATAAATGCTAAGAATAGTTTGCTTCAGGCAAAAATGTGCATATGGGAAACAAAAAGTACATATGGGAAACAAAAATTATTAATAGAGTTCTGAAAGGGAAGCTAGAATCATGGGCAAAGATGATTTAGATGTAGTAACAGATTTTTCCCTCCAACCAATAGTGCAATGTTATGCAACCATAAAAAATACAGAATAAAAGAAGAATAAGAGCAATAAACATAGAGTGGAACAACTTATTTAGTGATTCTAAATTTCTACAAATACTTTTCTTGAAAGAAGAATAATGAGAACAATTTTTAACATGATAGCAAGGCTACTAAGTCAAATGCAATTTCTTTACAACTTTTTTTTGTTTGTTGATTGGTTGCTGAAGAACAATTATGCTTGTATAGAAATAACAGTCTCATTAGTGACATGGGCTAGAAGGAATGGTTGTGATTAGTCCAAGATGAGGCCAGGAGCCAACTGACCTGACACAACTCATTGCTATCATAGGGTACCTGGGAAATCTTGGACATATAATTTGATTTCCATAATTATTCATATGTAAAATGAAAAAAACCCAACCAAGTGAAACCAGAACATAAGGGGTGGGGAAATATAGCTGAAACAAAACATCAAAACAGCTCAGCTTCTATTTCAGGCCTGCCTACTCGTCTCTTCCTCCAGGTGTGCAAGAAAAGAGGCATGCAGGACAAGGGGGGGAAGAAAAAAAAAAAAAAGGTAGAAGAAGAAATATTTAATAAAAGGTGGTATTTAAAAATTTCACCATTAACAAAGTTTCACTATCTATCAATGGCTTTTAAGAGTAATATTGTTTTCACTTTAAAAAAAAAGTTATATGATCCCCATATCCTTTAAACAACAGGATGGGTCTCAATATTTGAAGTTTTACACAAAAATACGAGCACAGCACTGAGATGCAGCTCCCTGCACAATAGATCAGCCTCTATGATCAAGAGCATGTTCTTTTCATTTTTAGGAGAGGCTAGAAAACCTTAAGGAGTTACAAACACAAACATATCCATTTCCACTGTTCATTGCATGTCCTAGGGTTAACATAAGGACAATAATATAGAAATCAAGGTACAGTGGAAAAGAAAAATGACAAGGGTTTGGAAGGGAACTATATCAAGAGAAGAAAACAACCCTCAGCTGGGAATATTAAGTCAAAGTCAATCATGTCAAAGCTGGTGGAGAACAGTGCAGCAGGTTTATCATTTTCACATCCAGGTGAATCAAAGAATCATAAAATTTCAGTGGAGTGAAATACAAGGGCATTTCCTTGGCCATACAGAGAATTCCTTTACCAGACCTGCTATATACAGGTAGAGGTGTGTTACTGGTTTTGGCTGGGATAGAGTTAATTTAGAGATGTTTTTGTTTTTGCTGAGCCATGCTTACTTACACAGAGCCAAGACCTTTTCTCCTCCTCATACTCCCATGCTGGCAGGCAGGCTGGGGGTGCACCTACTTATGATAGGTGATTTTTGATTTTGAAAGAGAAATTCAACTATGCTGTGTCTCTATTCAGATAGCAACATAAGCAGAAAAGTATGCCATATATACCCAGCAGATATCCATTGAATAAATTAATCAGGAGTTTTATTACAGTCCCACTGCAATCACATAGAAATACACACATAGCATCAACTGTATAAAGAAGGGGGAAAATATAACCAAGTTAGAATTTTTATTCCAGTGCTGGCTATCCATGTAGAAAATAAAAATGCTGATTAGACAACTAGGCAGTCTTTTTTAGGTGTAGTGCCTATTACAATATCTTTGTTCTAACTGATTGCTTTCCATTAAAGTTATTTTGAAAGAACTTCTCTCAAATTTGTGAGCAGACAATGAGAAATTGTTTCTTCCCTATGAAGCTATTTGTGTTATGTTTGTAATATATCTTTAAACAGTTTGGCACAGTTCTGGCAGTGCCTTATTATGTGCCAGTTAGAAGTTTCTACTGCAGATGAATGGAAAGCAGAAAAATGTGATCACACAGCCAAAAAAGACAAGGTTTATAGCACACATTACCAAGAATATAAGTTAGTAACCTCTCTCTTCGGCCTTGAAAGCGGAAAGCCAAGTTGGAAAGCCAAGACTTGTTTTGACTAATATAAACTTCACAACAAAAGCAAAACCACGTGACTGGAACATAACTGACTAATGAATATTAAAAGCACAATGAAAATCTGTCTTGTTTCTCTACAGTCCACATGTGGCCACCTCAGAGATTTCATTTCAGCTGAAAACCATACCTAAAAATATTTCTCACACAGAAATATCCTAGTGTGTTTTTGTAGAGGAATCACATACAGGTCCATGTGCTTTGTATGACAAAGACAGTACCTGAATCAAGAAAGGGTCATATAGAAGCAAAATGAATCCTTGGGGGCTTTATAGTGAACTTCACCCATAAACACAGTCACTCTAAACATAAGATGTCTGTATATATTTTGGGTATTTTTTTTTAATATTAGTCTTCATTACTTGGAAGAGTAAGACCCATCTATTGGCATTATTTGGAGCATCTATAATGTTACATCTTATCTGCACCTCAAAGGACTGGACATATTGTTCTTTGCTTTGATACAGCTAGGAGTTATTGAACTTAATACGGGATGGACAGAGAAGAATTCTAGAGTGTGTGTTATCTGTGTTATACAGTAGGTTAAACAAACCACAGTTATGTGGCTAGCAGTGCACAAATAAATGAAAGCAAGCTAATGGCTAAGATAAAAAGCAGTTTCTCTCTATTAGTGGATGCAAACGCAGCCTGTTATCCATAGCTAGTTTTAGGAAGAAAAGGATCATCCTAATCGTAAGGATGATTATTAAAAAAAAAATTAAATAAAAATCTAGGAAAGAAATCCTCGGTTACAAAACATGTGACTTCTCTTTGAACCACTTGCTGTCATAAGAAAACAATCTGGTCTATATGACAGGATAACAAGGAAAGCACATTATCTTCTGATGGAAAAAAAAAGAGTTACATATTTTCAAGGGGTAATTCCAACAGGTCCATGTCTTTCTTGTTTTGGGGGCCCAAGACCTGGATGAAGTACTCCAGGTGGAGTCTTACAAGAGCAGAGTAGAGGGGCAGAATCACCTCCCTCAACCTGCTGGCCATGATGCTTTTGATACAGACCAGGACATGGTTGGCTTTTCTGGGATACAAGCCATGTGCATTGCTGGGTCATGCTGAGCTTCTTGTCTACCAACACCCCTGAGTCCTTCTCCCCCAGATGGCTCTCAATCTATTCTCCTTCCAGCCTGTATTTGTGCTTGGATTGCCCTGACCCAGATGCAGGACCTTTCACTTGGCCTTCTTGAACTTTGTGAGGTTTGCACAGGCCGACCTCTCAAGCCTGTCAAGGTTCCTCTGGATGTCACCCCTTCGCTCTAGCGTGCTGACCACACCACTCAACTTGGTGTTGTGACAAACTTGCTGAGGGTGTCACCAACAAAGATGTTAAATCGTGCTGGTCCCAGTAGTGACCCCTGAGTGACCATTGACCTTAACTCTTTAAGTGCACCCATCCAGCCAATTCCTTATCCACTGAGTGGTCCATCTGTCAAATCCATATCTCTGCAATTAAGAGACAAGGTTATGGGATATAAAACAAGGTTGATTTCCAGATGTCCAGAGAAGGGCTACGAAGCTGGTGAAGAGTCTAGGAGGTAAGTCCTGTGAGGAGTAGCTGAGGAAGTTAGGGTTTTTTAACCTGGAGGAGGCACAGGGAGGACCTATCACTCTCTACAACTACCTGGGTGTGGCCAGGTGGAGGTCTGCCTCTTCTCCCAGGAAGCTAGCAAGAAGACAAGAAGATGTAGTCTCATGATGCACCAGGGGAAGTTTATATTGGACATTAGGAGGAATTTCTTCACAGAAATGGTGATTAAGCATTGAGATGGACTGCCCAAGGAGATGGCAGAGTCACCATCCCTGGAGATTTTTAAGAAGAGACTGGATATGGCCCTTAGTGCTATGGTCTAGTTGTCATGGTGGTGTTCAGTCATAGGTTAGACTTCATGATCCCAGAGATCTTTTAGTGCCTAATTGATTGTGTGATAGATCTACTGCCTACATTACTGAAGGAGGCATAAAAATGAATGAAGGAACAGTTGAGTATCTACCAAAAAGTAGGTAATGATGTGTATTGAAAGGTTTTTGGTTTGCTTTTCATCATTTATTACAACAAATTCCAATATTTAGATAAAAATGCTGCTCTTCAGTCCAACAGCTCTCACTCTGAGAAACATTTGCCTGAGTTACTTTAAACTTCCATCTCCTTGTTTTCATCAATTTATTTCTATTCTCTAATTTTACTTCAGATCATTCTTTATCCCCCTCAGCAATCCTTAAGTGCAAATGAAAGGCTCCCATGTTTTTTTAGTCTATTTATTCAGGCTATTAACTAGTCCCTCATAAGTCAGCTCTATTCCATAATGATTTCACTGTTTTCTTTCAATTTTACCCAGTCTAAAGAGGATTAGACTTTTGCAGGTTTGTGTGATAGCTAGTTGTTAGTGATAGGTAAGTGACCAAAACCTAGGACACCAAAAACCCCAAAACCAAAGGAAATGAACAGCCCCTAGAATATTGATAAAACAAGTTTATAAAAGCAGTCCACATAACTTTGGACTCCATGCAAGACCATTCTTGGCAAACTGTAATTTCCTGAATATTCTGGAGTATGTTAGAATTAATTTAAGAGAATCTTTGTGCAATTTTCTGATTTTTTAACATCAATTTTTACATCTTAAACAATAACTTCTTTATTATTCAGTTAACAGTATGGACCTGATACCATATTACACTATAGAATTTCTTACTTCATTTTGATACATATTGAGAACTTTGGTTTTGGTTTGCTTTCACTGATATTATATTACATCATTCCTACACAGATTGCAGAAATATCCTCTCCCTTTTCTTCTTCATACTAAGTTTCTTAAAAGTACAATGTACCAGTATCTTCACTATACAAACTCTTTCAGTTTATCCATAAAAATAATTTATATGTACATAGTACTTGAATTCCATAAACAGAATAATATTACTTGTCTCATGGAAAGACCAAAGAAAGATATGGGGAAAAGTATGGTAAACAATTAATATAATTATTAAAAAAATATTCTTCCAAAGTGCATTGTTAGTTCATGAAACTCACTGTCTGTAGATAAAACAAGACTTAATTTGGCAGCCTTGGTAGAAGCTATGGTTATAATTCTTCTACAATGTATATATAACTATAGCTCAGGAGATGATAACAAACAACAAACAAACAAATAAATAAATACAAATAAAGAAGGGTTGGGTGGTCCCAAGAAAAATATACAGTGCTACTGGTAGATAACTTTGGAAGAGTGGAAAAAACTTTTTGTGAAATTTTGTCTCACTACCACCAAATACAGTGTATGAGTCTTTATTAAAAATAAAACTTCACAGAAATGTGAAAGTGTATTTTTAACTAGTTCATGATGACATGTTCATCTACCATTTTAATCAAACACAATTTTGTTCCCTCATGACTAATGACTGATTAGTGAGTTGCATTTATGCCAAAATAACTGTTTCTAAATATGTTCTTAAATAGATATAATGACTGCAAAAAATTACAACAGGAAAAAGGAGCATATAGCAACAACAATGTTCCAGATTTCTTTCACCTCAAGAATATATTGACTTCTGAAAGCAATACAGAAAATTTTAGAGGGAGAGTTCAATGAAAATTTATCATTAGGAAGAAAAAAGGAACTATTACTTGAAATTTCTAATATTTAGTACTTCTCAGAAAATATTTTTGAATAGTGGAACTGAGCATATAGTGTTACTTACAAAGTCACCTGACAGCTCTGTTTTCTTTGTTATTTAAATTCTCTAGAAAGAGAATTACTGGAGTGCTGCCGAAATTAAAATTGGAGACAGACATGAAGGGTAACAAGAAAGGTTGCTGTAGGTACAGCAGCAAGACAAGACAGACAAAGGGAAATGTGGGCACATAGTGACAAAGATATGGAAAAGCCTTCATTGTGAAGTGATTTGCTTTCTCAGTGTTCACAGACAAGGTCTGCTCTTCAGCCCCCCTAGTCCCTACAATGAGTAGTGTAGTCCAGGAGTGGAAGTGCTACCCACAACACAGGATTATGAAGCTAGAGATCACTGAAGTAAATTGGATGCACACAAGTCCATGGAACTGGATGGGATGCATCCAAAAGTACTTAAGAAGCTTGACAGCATTGTAGTGAGACCTCTCTCCTTGCTGAAAGGCTGTGGTGTCAGGAGGCATCTTGATAACTGAAAACCACAAATATAATATCTATCTTCAAGAAGTGCAAGAGGAGGATCTTGGGAACTAAATGATGGTCTCCCTAATGTCAGTTCATTGGGAGGTTACAGAACAAATTAAAACGTTCACAGTTCACATATTGGAGGGAGTTGTTGATCCACTGATAGGCATCAGTGTTATTCATAGGAGTCTTGACAGAATGGAGAAGTACACTGAAAGAATCTTCATGAAGTTCAAGCACAAAAAAGTGAAGTTTGGCACCTTGGGAGGAATAATCACATGCAACAGAACCGCTTGGGGACTGACTGGCTGGAAGCAGGCTTGCAGGGAAGCTGGGGGCCTGATGGACAAGTTGAACAGGAATCAGCCATGTGACTTTACAATAATTCAGGTAAACCATGTACTGGTCTGCATTAGTAAGAGTTAGAAAAATCATCAAGGAGAGTGATTCCTCACTTCCACTGACTATTATGAAAACACATCTGAAGAACTGTGTCTGTTTAGGGATATCCAGAAAAAGAGATATGAACAAGATGAAGTGAGTCAAATGGAGAGTCATCAAGAGGGTCAGCAGACTGGAGCATGTGATGTTTTTTGGGCCAGAAAAGGTTCTAAGGGGCAAAGCCAGCTGACCCTCTTCTTAAATGGATGGTCATAGAGAAGCCAAACTCTTCAGAGCTGTGCAGGAAAAGGGCAAGTTAACACAAAAGACATGTGATTAGATGTCAGGGGAAAAAAAACCCACCATGAACGTGATCAAGCATAGGAACAGGTTGCCCAGCTTATTAAAACCACTAATGCTTATACAAGTGCTACAAGTGCTTCCTTTGCTGAACAAATGTCCCCTACTGTAGAGCACATCTTTTGATGTTTGACTGGTCAGTCATTCTTTGGTATCTGCTTGAGACACCCAGCTACTATAAACCATATGAGACGATTACTTTAATGTAAATTAAGCTGTTACATAGAAGGGACAATTGCTTCCTATTTCCAAAAACTAAGTAGCTGTCAAGAGTCAATTCAGCCTCGTTTACCTGATTAGTTCCTCCCAACCATTTTTAAAAAATACTGACTATAGATCTTGGCCGGTGAAGATAGACTACTTCAGTGTGGAAAATTCATACTGTGGATCTGCCAACAAGCTGAAAGAATGTGAGAAAAGTGAAGAAACTATAAAAAAATGCCTTAAATGAATTATCCTAGGATACCCAACATGGCAAAAGAGAACACCAGTTTGCATTAATGATGGTCCATTCTATTTCAGAAAAGAAATAATATAGTTGTTGTCAACAACTATTGGCAGATATTAATAAATTGTTGTGGGATTAGATTTTTGAAGTATGATGATGAAGTATTTGTTTGACAGATTGAAAGGTTTAATCGAATGTCTTTCGTCTTCTAAATCCTTTATTCATTGCAGAGTTTTGCAGGTTTGCAGGACAATGGACCTATAACCAACAATCTACAACCAAGAGCAGTGTCAGGGCCCAGAGGGACTCTGAGGCCTAATTTCCCTGCCAACCTTCCTTATGTCCTCTCCCATTCTCCACACAGCCCAGGACCCCATTTCAGCCCAGTCTGGGGCCACCAGTCTCACCTTCAGGACTGCCCTGCTGCATGTGGTCTTCAGCTCCACTACAGATCTGCTCTGCCCAGTCATGGTCATGACCCACAAATTTAAGGAATCAGGGAAAGTAATGCACAAACACAGTTCCTGGATGACCTGCTGTTAAGGAAACTTCCCTGTCTGACCATCTAGGAGTCACTCTGGTGGTGACTCTCACACCACCTGAGCTGGGGCTGAACCCCTTCCCAGCTACACACCCCACACTCACACAGTCAGACCAGGTTCCCTTGCCCGCTTGACC
Source organism: Pachyramphus minor (assembly GCA_013397135.1). Taxonomy (NCBI): domain Eukaryota; kingdom Metazoa; phylum Chordata; class Aves; order Passeriformes; family Tyrannidae; genus Pachyramphus; species Pachyramphus minor. The sequence continues at coordinate 483,482 of VYXB01001182.1, read as the reverse complement.
CCAGGTTTGCCATAGCAGAGTCTCAGACGTCTGTATCATTTCTTAAAATAACTTATTCATCGTACAGTAACTAAATAACACCTCGAGCTCGAACCTCCGAGGAAGGGCCCCGAACGACGGAAACCCTGGCATGTATCTACTCATGATCTAAGGGGCAAAAGTCTGGAGTCATTGGCTCCTGCTGTGTCTCTGGGTGTCCGGTTGCCTGGATGAGCCACAGGTCCCCGGGCCTCATGTTATGCAAAGGGTCGGCACTTCACCGTCACTTGTCTGGGGCTCGGGCTCCCACTCCCCGGAGTTCAATTTGCAGCTCGCCCTGCAGCCGCACCCTGAGCTGTTGCACTGAATGTATTCCTCAAACATGCTCCCATGTGTTTTGTGATATTTGAGGACGCACGTGCATACTTTTGAGTTGCAAGTTCTGTCTGTGTTGCAAGTTGAAAGTAACCAGTGTAGATATAGAAAATATTCAGAGATTTATAGCTCCTCACAGCAAAATAATTTAAAAAACTTTTACAGGCATAAAACGATTTGTGTATAGATGGAATTTTGGCAGCAAAATTCAAAAACCAATTATCTACAAAAAGCCAGGCAAGTAACTTCTCTGTTGAATGTCTTCTATGACCTTCACTTTTTATCTTCTAAGGCATTTGAGATTCACTTTTCTTTGGACAGACGGCTTTTGTAAAGATCTGTCAGCAGTGTTTTGCCAATATATATGTATTCGCCATCCAAAAGTAATTTACACGCCCAATTAAAACAGAGGTTCATACTAAATCAATATTAAAAGTTAATATTTTTTCTTACTGAAATAGGCTGTCTTCTGCTTCAACTAACACATGACTCAGATTATATTTGATTTACCTGTTCAAAAAAGGAAAGCAAAATAAAAGCTATATTTACAAAACTACTGAGAGTAGGATGTCATTATCCACAATAGCTCATGTATTGAGGCTCTCACCCGAGATAAGGTTGCCATGGAGTCTAACAGACACTCTTGAGTTTACTCTAGGTGTGACTCAACTGATTTATCTTGACCTAAAACCTAGTCTTTTCACTCTTCAGAGTATCTCAATCCAGCATTTTGCTCAAACTGTCCAACAAAAAGAGCTAATCTCAGCCAACAGTGATGAGATCCTTTGTGCTGAGATGCCTGTCCTCAAAGAGAAGTGGATACGGCACAGACAAAAAAATTGATCTCACCATTAGTAGGAAAAGTCTGACAGTGAGTGCAGAATGTCTTCCCTGCATTCATCTTAGCATAAGCTTGTTTTAGCGTGTTTAGTATTGATAGCAATAGCCTAGCAATCAGGTACTTATTCCCAGAGTAAGCTTCTTTTTGGCTGATAAAAGTTGGTTATGGATTGAATTGCCTGTGACTCTAATGTCATGGAAGAGCTCAAATAAATGATGATAGCAGAGCTCTCAGACTACAACCGTTAATCCTAAAAAAAACGGAAAACAAACAAACAAAAAAATCTTTAAACCAAGACTTGACTGTCCTGGTCACTTCTAAACTACAGCTGAACACACTTTACATTGATTTCCTGTTCTCAAATACACATCTTACAGAATCTGACTCCTACTATAACCACTTTGCTAAAATGTAAACTGAAAGTTGTTTCATGTTCTTCCTTTCTCTGAGCATCAAAACACAGACAAATAAATACTATAAGATACGTTTTGGTTTTGACAGAAACAGAAGAACAAATCAAAACAAAATCAAATCATTATGTTGTTTCATCATTATAGCCTTTTTTTTTAATAGCACCACAGAACATTTGGATCTACTATACTTCTTTAGGTACAAGAAGTAACATCAATAAATTCCATGATGTTTGCTTTGCACTTAATCTCCAACCTGAAGTCACCAACCTGACTTGTCCTTGCTGCAGTAAACAAAATGCTTGGGCACACATATTTGTTTTTTATGTGTCTATGTGGACAGGTGATTGGCAGTCAATATATAGAATGTGTCACCGTCTGGTTTTCTTGAACCTCTGCCTGTGTGGCGAACTGAGGCACCCCCAGAACCTTTTCCACATTAAAAACCATTCAGCAAAATCTACTGAAATTAGTAAATAGTTTAAGAGCAGTCAAAAATATGCCTTCCAGTAGCTCCAACTGAGCTGCTATGCTTTTCTGTTTTACCCATGTCAGCAACCCAAAGACAGTGCATATACTTTCATACAGACTCAGTTCAGAGAATCACTAAATAACTGGGGTGGGAATGAACCAGCCAGTGCTAAACAGAGGGGAAGGATCACCTCCCTCATCCTCCTGGCTCAGTTTATTGCAGCCTAGCAGACTGTTGGCATCTTTTGCTGCAAAGGCTGGTTCGTGGTCAACTTGGTGCTCACCAGGAGCACCTGTTCTGTCTCTGCAGCCAATTCATGAATGCCATTCATCTCCTATCTAATTACTTGAATAACTTTGTGGCAGACCTCTGCTCTCAGTGTGGGTCCAGCATGGAAATAAGAAATGTCACTGTAGGACTCAACTGAGTAATTAGGGTATTCATCTGTTGAGGGAAGGAAGTGGATGCCAGTGTAGCTTAAAACAAGGCATTGTTTTATAAATCTCATTTGCGATGTTCAAATCTCTTTGTTTTGGCTATCATACATCTGGAAAACTGTGAAACAATGAACCTACAAGTCTGGAGCACTTTGGAAATTATGTATGTCAGGATACATGAAATTTTGATAATATGACCTTAATAGCAGGTTTCAGTCATCACAAAGGAGGCTAGGGAGAGAACCTTGCTTCACAAGTGACCTAGAGGGCTTAGCATAAACCAACGGGCTCAAACACAGCAAAAAGATGAATAAATATCACATGAGTTTTATCTGGGACTGTGATATATTAATGGAACTAATGTGTAAGGAAAATGCTCCCCACAAGATAGGCAACACCTGCCAATGTGGCAATTATTTTCAATTACATTTTTTTCTCACAAAAGTTGTCAATTCACCTGTAAAATGTAAACACATCATAGCATTCATAAGGCAACAACTTAGACCCAATTAGGTTTCAGCCCTGAAAAGTAATTAATTTCATCTCATTGTTTAAATCTAGAAAGTTGGAGTGACATTAAAACCCACTTAGTCAATTTATAATAAGCAAAATTCATTCATAGAGAAAAGACTCCTATTTGCTCTTTAATCCTGCCTCACAGATGGCTGAATGACACCATGACCAGAACAAAACTAGGCTGAACATTGAACAATGCACTGACCTATACTTTAGCATGTATGCACTGCACTGGCTACAACTAATGAGAAGATGCACACAATTAAAGCTCTGTTCTCCTCCCTATATTCAAATAAACAATATATTTAAACAGTCAAAAGCAGTTCAGAACCTGGTTCTTAGTATTTCAGTCTTCATTACAGTCACATTTCTACTTCTAGAGCCAGATCCCATCAGATACTAAATCATTCTGATTATGGTAATTTCCATATTTTACAAGACCTTTTGCAATTCTGTAGTTATTGATGTTAACTACAAAAAGAATGATTCTCAATTTCTCCAGTAATGAACCACCATATTATCTTCCCAGACCCTGAGGGTGACTTTGAAAAGAATGTTAGTTATCTCAAATGGAGATATGTAAACAGATGTTATATTTGTCATCTGATTAAGCTTTTCAGAATGATCATTAAAGTCACTTACCCATATGGAACATCATATGCACCTACTTTTAACTGGGCAAGCATATTCCTTGGTCTGAAGAAAATATACAGTTCGTGATATCTCAGAAATGACTAGGAATGTGGGGTTTTTTTCCATTCTCCTTTGGAATTAAATTACGTTTATCTGGAAGAAATGGTTTTCAAGACTTCTCTCTCATCTGCACCACTACAGAGTGTGTGTGCAGATAATCTAGGAGATCTTATGGCTAAAAAACTTAAATAATTCCTGTGACTGCTGGCTTTGATCCCCACTTCTGCCAAAGTGTTTATACGTTCCACTGGGGAAGCCATTTAAAATAACATTGTCACCCATGGTCATTGCATATGCCTAATTTTCTCACTATTGAAGTTGAAAGCTTCAGGTCTAATTTGCAGCAAGATAAAAAAAAAAAAACCACACCAAAAAAATGCAGCTGATGTCAACATGAATTTTCTTCTACACTTCACGTCCTTTACAAGGCTGAGCAAATCCTGAATTATCAAGCACTAATAAATCAAGCATCCAACATTAGTGTGAAGGTGAGTTTAGGTTTTAGGTTTGGGGGTTTTTTTGTTTGTTTGTCTTTTGTTATTTCCCTGTGCTCCAACTTGCCCTAGAGTTTGTTATTTGAGTGATTAAGTTTTCCCTCTCCCTTCTTGGTTCCCAGCTGCACTTTCCTTACCCTGTCTTTCCCAGAACCTATCTAGACAGATGGATTCATATAACCACTAATGCCCAGTTTCAAAGCTACTCAGACTCAAAATGTAGCTGTGTTAACACAGTGCTGTTCCCAAACTAATACAGTCTGTTTCTCAGTTGGGCTTTTTATTCTAGGGAATAAAAAAGAAAGATTTTGATCTTTCTGTTCCAGTACATAAACACATCCAAGGATGGAGTGATTTGTTACAGTGAAAGGCTGTCTTCATCTTGAAGCTAATCATGCTTAATCCCTGGGAAAACAGTACCCATACACTTTGGTTGGCAGCAGAAGCAGTAAGAACCTTCAGCATGTGCAAGAAAAATAGCTCTTTGAAGACTTAATTATTATCTCTAGCAAATATATGGAGAGCCTGTGTGAATTCTGGGTTGTAACTCAGTCAAATTTGCTTGCATTTTCAGAAGCATCACAATTAACAAAAATAATCTGCCTCTTCTAGAGGTGTGTAAATAATCTGCCTCTTCTAGAAGTGCTTAAATATCAGTAATACGAAAAAGAATTTCAGGTGTAATTAGTTATGTTTGAAAATAAATAGTGCCTATTTACTCCCTAACATCAGTCCTTAAATGACTAAATTATTCTGGATAAAAATGGTCAGATCAGTCTGAGACAGACACAAAACATGGAAAACTTTAGTTTAACATTTAAACTTTTTTAAAGTTACACACTGAAAAAAGATTGTATAGATAGAATCAAGCACTTCTAATAGTAATAGATATTATCGGTTCTGCCGACCTTTTCTGGTTTTGGCTGGGCTAGAGTAGATGTTCTTCATAGGACCTGGTACAGGGCTGTGTTTTGGATTTGTGCTGGAAACAGCATTGATAACACAGGGATGTTTTCATTACTGCTGAGAAGTGCTCCCCCAGAGCCAAGGCCTTTTCTGCTCCTCAGCCCACCCACCAGCGAGGAGCCTGGGGTTGCACAAGGAGCTGGGAGGGGACACAGCCAGGACAGCTGATCCCTACTGACCCAAGGGATATTCCAGACCATAAGGATGCTCAGCAGATAAAGGTGGGGGAGAAGAAGGAATTGGGGGGCATTTGGAGTGATGACATTTTTCTTTCCAAGTCACCCTTACACATGATGGAGCCCTGCTGTCCTGGGGATGGTTGAACACCTGCCGGCCCACAGGAAGTGGTGAATGAATTCCTTCTTTTGCTTTAAGTGCACAAGTGGCTTTTGCTTTAACTATTAAACTGTATGTTTTCTTACTTTGCCTGTTGCAATTCTCTTACCCATCCCACAGGGTGGGGAGAGTGAGTGAGTGACTGGGTGGGACTCAGTTGCCTTCTGAAGTTAAACCATGACAATACTACACTCAGTTGTGATAGCTATGATGTAATAATTATAATTACTTTCTCTAGTTAAATATCTTTGACTTTTACTAAATCTATAATTTGTCTCAGACTTTTTCCTTTATATATATGTATAATAAACATTTCATATTATATTTCATATATTATAATTATATTATCATTATATTATGTTATAAATTATATTTCATATATTATAATTATATTATATTTCATATAAAATATATAAATTTTTGTTATAGCATCAGTAATACAAAAAGAAATGTTGATTTTTTTCCATATCCACTTGATTCATATTTCCAGACAGAGCTGGATGAGGTACAGTTTCTTTATCCTCCTTGCAGCCACACCTACTGGTTCTGCTCTCTTCCACCTTCACCCTCCCCTTCTTCACTCTCTACGTATACTTGTTTTGGCCTCCAGTATCAAGTTTCTGACTACACTCCCATCCCCCTGGCTGAGACACCATGACATTAACTTTTTTTTTATTGTGCTTCTGCCGTTTTAAGAATTTCTGTCATAAGAAAAAGGCACTTCCCAAGTCTCCTTCTTTCTCTCATATAGATAATATTTCAGATACTAAGAAATACATTATCACACCTTCACCAAGAGATTCTCTAATGAAAACTAAGTTAGCAGTTCTATTACAAAATGTTTCAGCATCCAACTGAGAGTTGATAAACATATTAAAAGGAAGATATGCTCACCAAGATACTTTTAAACACAGCTTGGATGGTGCTGAAAATGGGAAACCAGCCACCAGTAACAAGTATATAGATGACTGGATATAGCAAATTCATGTTAATTAATTTTTGTACTTCTTTAAAGAAACCAGGATTCACAATTTAACGGGCCTTCAATTTTACTACTCATTCCTTTCCTGTGACAGTCCAGAGTATCTTAATGGTAGCATGAACCAAATTAACATAGAATTTAATTTATTATACTCTTGTTGAAATTAAAAGTAGTGAGATAAAGTGCATAATAATGAAAATGCTAAGTAAACATGGGTTAAGTGTAAAACTCATTATTTCTTTTACAGCCTTTAAAATGTAACTTTTTTTAAGGATACATTCAAATGTCTTCAAATAAAGGATGGTTGACATTAAGTACACATTATCAAATACCCTTAAAATCATAGAATCCTATAATGGTTTGGAACAGAAAGGAACTTAAAGATCATCTAGTTCCAACTCCCCTGCCATGGGCAGGGAACCTTCCACTGGACCAGGTTGCTCAAAGCCCCATCCAACTTGGCCTTGAACATGGACAGGAATGTGGCATCCACAGGTTACCTGGACAACCTGTTACAGTGCCTCATCACCCTCACAGTACAGAAGTTATTCCAAATATCTAATCCAAGTCTATACTTTTTCCATTTAAAACCATTGTCTCTTGTCCTGTTGGAACAGATCCTGCCAAAAATTTTGTTTCGGGTGGGGTCTCATAAGAGTAGAGTAGAGGGGCAGAATCACCTCCCTCAACCTGCTGGCCATGCTGCTTTTGATACAGACCAGGACACGGTTGGCTTTTCTGGGCTGCGAGCTGTGTGCATTGCTGGGTCATGCTGAGCTTCTTGTCCATCAACACCCCCAAGTCTTTTTCCCCAAGACTGCTCTCAACCTGTTCTCCTCCCAAGCCTATATTTGTGCTTGGGATTGCCCTGACCCAGATGCAGGACCTTTCTGTTGGCCTTGTTGAACTTTGTGAACTTTCCACCCTCTTTAGGATTCCTTTTTGGCTTGAGTTTTCTTATGAACTACTTGTTCACCCATGCAGGCCTCAAGGCATTTCTGCCTGACTTTATTGGGATGAAGTGTTTCTGAACCTGAAGGAAGTGATCACTGAGTAACAACCAGATCTCTTGGGCCCTCCAGGGCTTTATCCCATGGTATGCTACCAAGCAGAACCTAAAGAGGCAAAAGTCTGCTCTCCTGAAGTCCAGGGTAGTAAGCCTGCTGTTTGCCCTCCTTGTTCAAGAATTTTGAACTCCACCATTTCATTGTCACTGCAGCCCAGGCTGCCCTTGAGCTTCACATTCCCCATCAGCCCCTCCTTGTTGGTAAGAACAAGGTCCAGAACAGAACCTCTCCTCATTGGCTTGTCTATTGACTGGAAAAGGAAGTTACCATTAATGTATTCCAGCAATTTCCTGGAATGGTAATGCCCTGCTGTGTTGTCCCGCTAGCAGAAATCAGGCTGGTTGAAGTCTGCAATGAGGACGAGGGCTTGTGAACACAACATTGCTCTTCTGTCTGCAGAGAGACTCATTCTGCTTTGTATTCCTGGTCAGGCAGCCCACTACTACAATGTCACTTGTCCCTGCTCTCCCTTTAATCCTAACCCCTCTGTTGACTTCTCACCCATCCCCAGGTGAAGCTCCACCCACTCCATCTGATCATTGACATGGAACAGAATGGTAACGCTATAACTCAATCTAAGACAAACAGATGAGCCTCTCTTATTGTAACTGGTACACTTGACTGATGATAATTTTTCTCCCTACTGAATATTCTTAATGACAACATCATTAGATTTCATTTTATTGTGCTGTTAGTAACAAACAAAAAACAATAAACAAGGGAATATGCATTTCCAAACAAAGAGCTGTTTCATTTAGTGAGACGGTACTGGAGAAGTCTCTGCCGTAGGAGGTGTTAAAAGCTGAACTTCAGCAAATATAGAACAAAACAAGAGATGAAAGCCTGTATTTTGCCTCTGAGAGATTTTCTGCATTGCTCTGGCATCATTAAAAGTAGCTACTGTTGAAATCTGAAGCACAATAATTGTCTGGCTCTGGCTCCCTGTGTCATTCTGTCCTGAGTGTCTTTGTGCATCCAGGTTAAACCCCACTGCCAAGGGGAAACTGCAGAAGGGCACTGGGAAGGTGGCATGACGTTGTTCTTGTAAGGAGCCAAGCACTCTGCAGGAGCTACTTTGGGCTGTTTCCCAGTTCTCTGAGACACGATTAATAAGGTCAAGGCTAAGCTTCAGTAAAATTCAGTCTCTCTCATAGCAGAGCCCTTGCTACAGCAAAAATCTGTGCAGTGCTCAGTAATATCCTGTGGAGAGTCACACTGCAGATCACAGCAATGATGGGTGTGTGATGACGTACTTTAATACATCAGTACCCCCAGCAGCCCTGCCTTCAGCAAGATTCCTTAAGCTAGATTTGCAAGCATCCCCAACACTAGGATCTCACAGACTTCCTAGCTCACTGGAATGCTGTCACCCCTACAAGAGATATGTTTTGTACAGGCAGAATCAAGCAATTCTAAAAGTTGGTGTTATCAGTTCTAAGATTTGGGGTTTTTTACCAGTTCTATGTTGTTTTCTTTTTCAGAGTTCTGAGGGTTACTTGTCAACACAGAGTCAAGAGCTGCAAAATCAAATTCAAAAATTTCACGTATTGCACTTGTACACAAACTAAGTTTCTACATGATATCAAACAAGCTTTTTGCACAAAAGAAATTTAAGAATACTTTGAAGACTAGACTTCTCAAATTTTGTTTTCCTTAGTATTAAACAGTTAACACCTGATGCCAAAGTAATTTTAAATTCTTTTGATCCCAGTCAACGAATTACAGCAGATTATTAACAGTTCTATTTACAAAAAGTTCATTTACATTTAATTTAACCTTATTTAAATGCAACTATGATTATTTTTAATGCTAATATACCAATTTAAAAATTTCTTATGAACTTCTTTTCTGACCAAATACATTTAAAAAGTCAGCCTTGAAGTAGTACTCAAAATAATGGATACAACAAATCTGAATAAATTTTATAAAATACTAATCAAACATAACAATTCATTAGGAGCAGTTCCAAATGATTGAAAATATAAAACCTGACACTTTTCTAGATGCTCTTAGTAAATAATATTATCTTTGCTATAAATTTATTTTAGAAGTGACTGTAATGACCGAGCCATCTTTTTTCCCCTCTTCTGAAGAGTCCTTGAGTGTTTCTCCTAAGTGTCAACAAAATACTTGAATATTTAAGGTTCATACCAGTCTATCAGCTCCCTTAAACATCTTCAAGGAATATACAGAATTTTTTCAATAACATAGAAAAGACAACAATTTTGTCTATTTAATTTTGCATATATAAGTACCTGCATATGCCAGCTTGTGTCCCCTTTGTTAATGTTCACTGATTATAACACACACTCAACCAAGTCCAAAACAGATACATTATTAAAATAAATTTGCAAGTGATTGCATACTTGGAAACGTCACTGTAGAGAATACAGAGCACTACAAGAATCACACACACACACACACAAAAGATTAAAAGTTAAGCAAAATCAACTTGCATTTTTCAATACAGTAACTTGGATTATGATTGCCTGCTAACTGCTACACCCTCTATGGTAAGAGAAATATTTTGAAAAACATTTAAGCAGTTTAGAAACCCATATCACATTCTTAAATGCTTCCTCAATAATAAACTGGGCAATTATTGATTTGTTTCCTACATCTCCTCACTTGGTTTCAACATTTTCTGTATTCACTTTTTGTTCCTTCACACCCTGCAAGATTTAAACCAAGAATGGAGGGGTTTGGAAGTTAAATTCTGAGATCAGACATGTGGTTCAAAAAAAGGAAAGTCTACAAAAGAGCTAAATATAATGTGCATTTACATAGTATCTTCAGAAAAGAAAATGGTAAGAGTAGCTTAATATACGTTAAACAAAGCATTGTAGATTGGTGCAAGGAAGGATGAAATCCATTCCCAGTTACTAACAACAGAGAAAAAATAATGCCAAATAAATTAGAAAAGAAAATAGTAAGTGGCATAAAAATTGCTAGATATATGCATTAAATACCTGAGATATGTTAAATGGCAGAGCAAGGGCAGAGCAATGATATTTTTTCAATATCAATCTCACAACAGTTTTTTTCTTTTCTGGGCTCAACTAGGGTGAGTTGGACCAAACTGGAGATTCAAATTTATAAAAAAAAAATCAGAAGAAAAAGCACATGGCTGTCATCCTGTCAGGGACTACAGGAATGTAAGCATTGGAACAGGTGAGAGGCTATATGGTCTCAGTTCTTAGAGATTTCCAAGACCAGGTTGGACAAAGCCCACAACAACTTCTATGAAATGAAAATTGACTCATCTTTGAGCAGGCGTGTGGACTAGAGTCCTTCCAAGGAGGGCTCTAAAATCTAAACAACTGTGTATTTATGCTATGTAGCTTAAATACCAATATATGAACTTGAAACCTTTATACATTCATCTATATATTTCTATAGCTTGCTGCTTTTCTTTTTTTTTAATCTCCCTTGCTCTCTTTTTTTTTTTTTAATTCCCCTCCAACATTTATACAAATATTTGTCCTTCTGCTTTCTTTACATTTTCTGAGGCTGATTTGGACTACGAATTCTTGAACTGCATCTCAAGTAGAATCATGGAATAGAATCGAATTGATTGGGTTGGAAAAGACCTCAGAGATCATCGAGTCCAACCCTTGGTCCAACTCCAGTCTGTTTACTAGATCATGGCACTCAGTGCCATGTCCAATCTCAGTTTAAAAACCACCAGGGACGGTGAATCCACCACCTCCCTGGGCAGGCCGTTCCAATGCCTGATCACTCTCTCTGTAAAGAATTTCTTTCTTTTTTTCCATTTTGTACTTCTCAGCATCTTGTATAAGCAAATTTATCTTTCTGTTTCCCAGTAGTTGTGTGACTCCCTTTTAAAATTTCAAAGGTGAAATTATGACCACTGGGACAGAACATTTTTCCAAATATTAAGTATCGCACTGAAGCATGTGTTGCAAATAGTCTTTGTGCTTCAATTCAATACAGAGATTAAAGGGAAATTGTATTAATTCATAAAGGCCAAATCATGCTGCTGTTTTTTCAAGATTAATATCTGAAAGCCAACAACCTTCTTGTTTAGCAGTAATGAAATAATATCTGATTAAAACCATATGCAGAAGAAATTTAGCTAGGGAGTCACACAAAGGTGTCAAAGCATCAAACAGTGGAAGTTTAGTGCCAAATTCTGGCTGAAACCAAGATAGATCCAACTATACTCTGTTGACCAGTGCTTGCACAATAGTTTGAATGACTGGAAGTGTGCAACATGCTTTCTCTTTGCATACAAGACAGAGTTCTGAGTTCTGAAAAGTATTTGTGCAGATAGAAAATATTCCTTTAAACTACAATTTTACTTTTCTGATCTGACAGGATCAGTCTTAGAAGCATGAATATGTATAGATCTTCAGTTCTTATTCAACATTTTGTGTGTATATATGTATTTACTTATTTGTATTTCCATTATAGTTGTATGATTCTATGATTTTAAGCAATAAGACTATAAACTTATTGCAGAGTCATGGAAGTATGAATTCTCCATAACCTGTCAGAGTTTTTCCATCATACACCTGTTAGACAACCTCTTCATAAAAAATTCAAATTCAGAATTAGGCAAATATTTAGCAACCGAAAGTCTGTGTTCTAATAGGGTTTCCTCAAGAAGATAAGTTAAACTATGAATTTCAAACTTTTCCAAACATGCAAACAAGAGATGATAAAGCTTTAGTAAATAGGAAGACGAATGACTTCAACTGTTTAAAATTTAAAGAGATAAACCCCACCTCTTTTAAACGAAATTTTTTCATACAATTAAATCTGGACAAGCAGAATTTGTTGATTTGGCATTTAGTACAAAGAAAAAGTTGCAATTCAAGTGTTCTGTAGATGAAGAACATAAGACACAAATTAACCTTGATAGGAAAATAAATTATTGCCAGTTACAAACATTTCAAGGGTCGATAGATGCTGAAGTTCTGAAGTTGTGAAGTCCCAATGTCAGTACATAAAGCAGTTGTTTTACTACCCGCTATGACGCCTGTTAATTTTTATACCGAAGAATGGATACAGATACTGAATGACATGACCAAAGCTACTTAAAAGTGCTCATCTGTGAATCAAGCAAATTTGTACAGGCAAAACCTAAGGTGAGATTGTGTAGGCAGGAAATTTGCAGATGATGTATAAAAGGCATAAAAAATGATCAGCAAGTCCTTTCAGTTATGAGTGTGGTCTATGTCTTTGGCACCACTATCTCTCTGATGCATGCTGGTTTTCCTAACCTCAAAAAGGAAAAGAATAAAACAAAATCCACCAACTTCAGATATACCACTTCTGTTAAAAGTAAGGGAAATGCTTCAAGTTAGAAGAGATGGTGATCTCCCAGAATTGCAGTATCATCACTGTGGTTCTGGTCTTGGACCCCATAGCTGTATTTCTGGTCATTGTCTCTGTCATTGGAGCCTCTGGGGCAGCTGTATGGAACAAAGCCCCTGCCTTGCACACGGCTTATGTCCTTCTGACCTCATCACTGTCTATAACTACCTGAAGGGAAGTTATAGCCAGGTGGGGATTGGTCTCTTCTCCCAAGCAGTCAGCAATAGGACAAGGGGGCATGGGCTTAAGCTCTGCCAGGGGAAATTTAGGCTGGAGATTAGAAGGAAATTCTATACAGAGAGCGTGGTCAGGCATTGGAATGGCCTGCCCAGAGAGGTGGTGGATTCACCGTCCCTGGAGGTTTTTAAACTGAGATTGGACATGGCACTTAGTGCCATGATCTAGTAAACGGTCTGGAGTTGGACCAAGGGTTGGACTCGATGATCTCTGAGGTCTTTTCCAACCCAATCAATTCTATGATTCTATAATTCTATGATTCCGTACATCTACCAACCTCCTTTGCTTTCTTAAACTGTTACTTCTGTGCTCTCTGCAATACTCAGACCCACTGCAGATGGTATCTCTCTTTCTTTCTCCTGGAAACAGCAGATCCTCTACAGAAAGTGGCCTGGCACATTCTTTAATAGATGAATTGATCTGTCAGTTAACTCCTGCTCACACAAATGCCCTATTACTTTCCCCATTTGCTGCTGCTGTGGTACATCTGAGGGATGTCCCTGACATTGTATGAGAGCATTACTGGCTATAATTCCATGTTTCTGTTAAAAATACATTTTAATTCTCCAGGAAAGATTCTATTTCACAGTTCCACAGCACAGGTAAACTCCCAATGCATGTCAAAAATTAATCACCAGGAGGACAAAGGTTTTCTTAAAAATATTACAAGGTCTGCAAAATAATGGCATGTTGGTTTGGTTTTGATTTTGTTATGAGTTTTGGGTGGGGTTTTTTGTGGTGTGCTTTTTTTTTTTTGCTTTAGTTTGTTTGGGCTTTTTTGTTATTGTTTTTGTTGTTTCCCCCCTCCTCCTGGCTTTTTGTTGTTATTTTTCTTGGGGTTTTTTGTTTTCATTTTTTTGTTTGTGTTTTTTTTCTTTTTAGGGGGGATGCTACTGTGTTGCCTGTCTCCATAATAGAGGTAAAACCTGATCGTTGCTACATTGTTTGCAATAAAAAAAAAAAAAAATTATATTGAAACTAGTCAAGTAAAACAATGCACCCAGTTAAGCTGTGACCTTGTGTTTATACACTGCAAAAAAGACATCTAAAAGACAAAGCAGCCAATGTGTTAATTGTTTTAATTACAAAGTACAAGTAGAATACAAAAAGAGGAGCTGACTTCACCATTGCAAAGATGAATGATGAATAATGACAGCAAATTGCTTCAAGGATGACTTATTTGATGGAAATGAGAGGAAGGGAGAAAAAATTCCCCAATTTCCATGTTTCATCTCAGTATGTCTTCAGTGGCCTACAATGTTATTTCCTTCCAAAAAGAGCCCTATTTCTTCTCTCAACTAGGGCTTGTGTGCAAGTCATCATTTGAAAAGAAAGGGCATGAAACATATATCAGCCAACACTTGTCTTTCTGTTAAACCAAATGCAGTGACTACAGAAGCCACGAGGTGGCACATGGTTTGTGCCCTGATTCTCAAAGGAGAGATAAAAGCTTGTGTTAGGAATCAGAAGGATGAGTTACTATAACAGTATTAGTCTCGCTTTTTAACAATAAACGTTTTCCATTTTCTGACTGCAAAGTCTGAGATTTTAGTTGTGGTAACTATTGAAGTTTCAGGAAACAATATAATTCAAGGGCATCAATCTCATCTCCATCCCCTATCTGGATACACATACCATGGCAGGTAAATATTACTAATATTTACCTAAAAGCCCATTGCAGTGTGCTCACAGACCTATTCTGGTTAATATAATCTGATTATAACAAATAAAACAGATTTGTAAAACTATCTGAATGAGCAAAACACTGGCACAACATGCAAATCCCAGTGAATCTAGTGTATAACTTGCTTCCAATCTCTCAAATTCTTTTATCAAATGCATTCACCACTAAGGCAATATTTAGAAATCTTACACATCTGCATCCATCCTACAGCACCACTAATATCCAACAAAATTGATGTTTTGTGAACACATTTTCTTCTCCATGGAAATTACCTGAAATATGGCAAGTGATATGAACAACTCCATGGAAGCTTTATATGAGCAAAGACAGTCATGCTCATTCCCACGACCTCATTCCCAAATCCTGCTCATTTTTGAGATAAATAAAAATAATTCTATTCCATGAAAGTTTTCAGGGCTTGATCTAGAATTTTACTCTGTATTGGAATCAAGCAGACACCTCTTAACCAGGAGTGGTGGGAGGAGTGGAAAGCAGAACAGTGACTGCTTTCTGCTTTAGAACACCTCTGCAATCCTTTTTGCTCTCCTTCAGCTTTTCTAGACATACTTTCTGGTATCATATAGTGGTTTGGTATCACATTTGTCCCAGTTTCACACACTGAAAACTGTGTCCTGAAGAAAAGAGATATTACTTTAAAGTAAATACCAGCTTTGCTTCTGCCATAGTTCACACTAGACCAGAATGTCCACCAAGACATTCTTTTGGACTAATAAACATTGACTATAAAGCTCCAAATGTCTCTTCTGAGTGTTTTGCAGGCTAATTTTACTTTTAACACAAAGAAGATAATTATGAAAAGTATTTATAACCCCCTTTCAAGTGAGCTAGGAAAGCAATACTCCAGCTTCCATAATAAAATCTCTCTGAGCTGCAGTGTTTCTAGGTTTCAAATATTAAAGCTACATTTTATGTGGTGCTTATCTACCACAGTGACAGGATTCTAAAAGATGGTTTCCAATTCAATCCACAGCAGTCCCATCTACTGCTTATTGATATTCCTAAACTTGTGTAAAATTATATTGTGTTTTCTTTGTAGTCTGTGAATATTTCTCTGGTTTGGATTTTATTAAACCTAGTAATCTTAAAAGCTGAATTTGTCTTATACAATTCAGGCTGTAGTCATATACTAGAGAAGAGATTCATGAGATTAAATTCTGTTCTCTAGCCCTAACCTTTCTAATATCTTCAGTGGAACTCTTGCACTCTGAAAGGACAGGGTTATTGTATTGTTTTCTAGAATCAATTCTTAAAGTCCACCAGCAACTTGTATATGATCAAGTGGTATGGGAACACAAGTATTTAGAAAGTCACTTGGTACACACTATTCAGAATTACCCAGTGTTTCAGTTCATTCTTAATGATGTTAACACAGGTGTATTGTAACACTGACTTATATTTATTTAGCCCAGAAGCAGTCCAGAAATATCTGTATGATTAATCACCTCTATACAGTAGATTAAGACCAGTTTTTAAGGGAACTTCAGACTGTAGAAGATAACTGCTTTATATGTGTGAAACAAAAGAAACATTCTTTTATTGTGTCTTGTTCTTTGCCTTTGAAACTGTCTACTTTGGCACTTCAGAAAACAACATCAGAAGCCAATGACAGCAGGGGAGGACTCAGGAAGAAGGAGAAGAAAGACCATATTTCTTCCTTCAAAGGTTTATTGTGACCATGAAAGATTTATGCAGTAAAACAATTATAGATAGTAGTTTTCCTTCCATATCTAATTAGAGTAAAATTGCATTAAGAAATTGAGCACATTTTTTATTTCTTTCAATTCTGTCATAAGGGACAACAGCATTCAACAAACTGGAATAGCTGGAAAAAAAGACATACTACATATGGCTGCTTTCAAATATAACTTAAATGGAGTACCCTCAAAACAGCCCAGACCTTCTGTACTGCGATGGGTTGACCTTGGCTGAATGTCAGGTGCCCACCCAGGCACTCTTATCACTCCCCTTCCCAGCCAGACAGGGGAGCGAGTAAGATGGAAAACAACTTGGGGGTTGGGATAAGGCAGTTTATTAAAGCAGAAGCAAAGTGAAAGATAACACGGTTTATTCTCTACTTCCCATGAGCAGGGATGGTCGGCCACTCCCAGAAGCAGGGCTTCAGCACATATAATGATTCCTCAGCAGGCAGCCATTGGAGACAATGAATGCCTGCTTTCCTGCTCCTTGACTTAGCTTTTATATCTGAGCTGACATCATATGGTATAGAATATCCCTTTGGTCAGTGTGGGTCAGCTGGCCTCCTTGGGTCCCCTCCCAGGATCTTGCTCTCGACTGAGGAAGGAATGTGACAGTGCTGATGCTGTGCTCAGCAGGAGCCAAAACACCAGTGTGTTATCAACACTCTTCTAGCTGCCAATGCAAAGCACAGCACTGTGAGAGCTGCTATGGGAAAATGAACTCCAGCTCACCTAGATTTAATACATGTATACAACTGGTGGCACAGCAGAAAGCATGCAGCCAGTGCAAGCTACATGCAAAAGAAAATGCTTAATTCTCCCCTCTCTAATTGAAATTACACCTTGCAAAATATTTATGGCAGATGCTTGGATTAAGTTGATGCAAAACATGTGACACTCTCCATGGGGAATACTGACCTTTCAGGAGAGCTAAAGACTGGAAAAGGGAGCACAAAATATGACATGTACACAGCACATGTGAACTTTAACTCAAAATTGCTGCTATCATAATATCATCTGTGAAAGAAAAAACTGGTTCATCAGTAAAAAGGAGAGACCTAATTTAGTCAATGAAGGACTTTCAGGTTTGTCAGACTTCAAGAAACTTTAAACATCAGATATTGAGAAATAAATATGGAGAAAGGCTTCAGACTCCTTCTGAAGCACAATTAATATCAGTCTCATTTGACTGTTAATATGACAGTAATTTCCCTTGCTCAGTAGGGGAAAAAAACCACCCCAACCAACCACTGGAAAGGAGACACTAAAAGGCCTCAAGGCCTGATTGGACAGGGTTTTGAGCAACCTGGTCTAGTGAAAGGTGATCATGCTTATGGCAGGGGTGTTGGAACTAGATGATTCAACCCAAACTATTCTAGGGTTCTGTGATACTAAGGGTGTTTCCAGGCTGAACCTAGTTTAATGAAATATTACACCACTTGTGCTGTTTCATGAGTTTCCTGTGCTAATCCAAGGCCTAAAGGCAGGACAAGCAGCAGAAAGTAGCTGTTCCAGTCTTAGAAAAGCAGACTGAACATCATTGTGCATTTATCATCCAAATCATTACTCTTTAACCAAGGTTCCCAAAGCAATAAATCAAATCACCTACCACAATATGATGTTCCCCAAACAAATCTTAAGTAGAAATCTTTATAAATGGTTGGTTGGACTGTATGCATACTTTCTCTAAGGCATGATGAGCCTATTTATGACTTCCTGTTTCTTTTTTTGTCTAACATTTTCTCTATTTTTCCTCCTTAAGTTTTGCTTCTCTCATGCTCTTCAAACCTACTGCAAACAATATTATAAGCTTTAATAAAAACTTACTTAAACTGGAATAAACTTAATTTTCCTTTCTTAGGTATTATAAGTCATTATATAATCCATAGTCAACTAAAAAAAACCCTCTTATTTTTTACAAACTACTAACTAACTCCATTTTTTTACTAAACTATTAACCCCAGTAGGCAGCCCACACAGCTGTTCACTCCCTCTCTGTGGGATAAAGGAAATAATGGGAAGGGTAGAAGTGAGAAAATCTATGTGTTGAGATAAAGACTGTTAAATAGGCAAAGCAAAAGTCACACGCAAGCAAAGCCAAACAAGGAATTCATTCCCCACTTCTCATGGCAGGCAGATGTTCAGTCATCCCCAAGACAGCAAGGCTCCATCACTCATAGCAGTGACTTGGGAAGACAAACACCATCATTCCAAATCTCCCCACTTCCTTCTTCTTCCCCCAAATTTTATTGCTGAGCACAAAAGCATGCAGTATGGAACATCCCTTGGGTTAGTTGGGATCAGCTGCCCTGGCTCTGTACTCTCACAACTTCTTGTGCACCTACAGCCTACTCTATGGCAGGGCACTGTGAGGAGCAGAAAAACCTTGACTCTGTGTGAGCACTGCTCAGCAACAACAAACACCCCTGTGTCATGGACACTGGTTTCATCACAAATTCAAAACACAGCACCATACCAGCTACTATGAAGAAAACTAATTCTACACCAGCCAAAACCAACAGAAAACCAAAAAAACTCAAGAATCTGTCAGAGATACTACCTCCCAACCAAATGTAACAACATAAGTATCAGCAATAGCGATTTGGACCAAATGGCCAACTACCCAGTATCCCATGTACCAAAGTAGCCAGAAGAGGAAAAAGGACAATTTTCACTCAGTTTCTATAGCTGGGTGTGCTGACCCCTGCTCTAGGAGCTCATCTCCTACTTTCCTGTATAAGCAGAAAGGAGAGTAGAGAAAGGTCACTACTGCAATTCCTTAATCTGCACCACCACAGACATCAAACTTTGGGAATGGAGCTTTCCTCAAGCCCAAGTAGTACAGAAATACCGAGAACAGAATAGAGTAGAATAGAACAGAATAATGTTCACTTGGAAGGGACCTACAGGGTCCAACTGCCTGACCATTTCAGGGCTGACCAGAAGTTAAAGCAGATTATGTTGGATTTTTACTGGATACCAGGGTGAATAGATCAGCACCTCCCTCTCCAATTTAGTGTGCTCCAGCCCCGCAGTGCTACCACCTGGCCCTCTAAACTTATTCACAAAATATAACTGCTCTATCTAAGTGTGCACCTCTGTCACCTGTCCCTCTTCAGCGGAGACACTTGGATGGAGCGTCTTAATAGTTCTCGACTGGGCAGGACTCTTCTCTGGCTGTTGTATCTGAGGATGTCCTTGGCTGATTTCACCAAGCTCAGAGACTTTCTGGAGTACGGCCTGCTGGATATGTGGCCCTCATTATGTGTGTGCTGCCCTCAAGATATCCCGCCTACTGCATCTCCCCAGCATTTGCTTCAAGAGGTGAAAATCCCCGTACTCCTATTTCCTCTTACCTCTCAAGGTTACCCCACCAAAAGGGTAACTCCTGCCTGACACTGTTTCTCTTCTCTTAATTTCTGGTCGTGGCCTTTTTCTATGCTCTGCTTTTCCTAATAATTTCTAGTATAGGAGAAGGGGTTTGGGGTTTGGATTTTTATTGTCTTTGTTTTCTTTTCAGCTGAGGTGGTCTTATCTGGGAATGACCATAACTAAGATCTCTGTCCTGAGTATCCAAAGCCCACCTTCTTAAGTGTTCACCCAGACTCCACCACCACATGGACAGACTTACGATTGTTCATTCTAAATTTCATCAACCATTTTATCTCACAGTTTTTAAAGTTCCTCTTGTGATTCATCACACATAGGTTCTTTGCTACATAAATTTGCAGTTTAGAATCACCTACTAAATGTAATTCTTGACTGTTCACCCCAAACTCAAATGAGGCAGCAAAAGTATTTTGCTTCTTGTCCCCCTCCTAAGAATCTGTCACCTACACTCATAGTCAACACCAAGCTGGTACACAAATTCTGCAAATCATTTATCTTGTTTATATCGTAATGGGAAATCTACTTGTATTTAAGTATCTTTATATTTTTCTGTGTTAAGCACGATAATAGATTCGATATCTCTGGTTTAGATTTACTCAAAATTGCTTCTTTTAACAATTTTTCCTTCCACTACCACATACTAGTGTTGGAAAGTTTAAACATTTACATATTTGTTTTAATCAGTTATGTGTGTTACAGAACATTTAAATAGAATTATGTTTGAGTTCTTCACAACATGACAAGTGCATTTTAAAATATTTCCTATTTTTTATTTTTTATTTTTTTACTTTGGGGTCTTATTTTTAAAGAGACGTGTAAGAAAATGTTGGGGGGAAAAAGAATTCTGCAGAGGGTGTTTTGATTTTACTGCTCAACACTGTCAAATGAGTACAAAGCAGTTCCTTCTATAAATGATTATTCTGCAAATGAATAGTACAAGATTTCTTTAAAATAATCCTCTACTAAAGCCTTCACTGCATTTAAGTTTAAAAAGGAAACTTCTGAAAATAATGGAATTGTGAATGATTGCTATGACCCATTTCCCATTATCACTCAAGCACTGCTATCAGAACCGTAATATAATACAGTCCTCATTAAAAATGCTTTATACTCTTTTGTACAGTTAAGTTTTGTCTTCTGAAGTTTAAAAGGATTTCTGCTTGAAGGTTGACTTAGAATGAGATGTCATTATGTCCATGAATTATAACTGTGCATCTGCAAATGACAGCATTAATGAGAATAAATTGGTTAAATCAGAGTAGCAACATAATAGCAGAAATTGTTCGCTACACAATATCCTGGAAACAGATATAAACAGCATTATATACTGTCCAATTATATATATATAAACAGCATTATATACTGTCCAACACATTAATATCTAACATTGCTAGTAATACATGTTCCAGAGATTATTATCACAATTTTGCTTGCACCGAATTTAGCAGAAGACTTTGACCTTAACGAAATTCTTACCGAGTCTTATTGAGATATCATTTCTATTGCATTTTTACCATTTCCAAATCTATATTTATTTCATGCAGTTTACAGTGGGACTTCAAGCCGTGAGGTTGAAATGTGGTGAGAACTTGTACAATCTTGCAAACATTACAGTGACTGTCAACATTCTTCTATAATTGCTATGTTTATTGTAAACATTTTTATTTTCAATTTGCTTGTGATCAAATATGGAACTGAAAAAATATAATGCAGAGCAAACAAGACTTCATTTGTAATCTCTGAAATATAATACTACATAACAGTCATTCTATTGAATATAAAACTCATATAGCCATATTGATATTTAAAATGAATTATCCCTTATTTGGGAGCTCTCATCTGAGAAGCTGCAAAGACTCCATGATTTTCAGCAAAACGTACTGAGTTATACATGCTGACACAGAATTAGGCTTTTAAAACATCATATTCTTGGCTACGCACTAACAAAAATTCTGAAAACATATTCATAACAGTTTCAAAAAAAATAGTGCAAATTAGGAATAATATATGACAGGCATATCTAATATTAATCTCTTAGACACAACCATAGGCAATTGTTGATTATGTGTAATCATATTACTTACAAGAGCGAAGGTATTCTGTAACTGACACATTACCTGAAAACAATTCAATCTAGTTTTGTGCTTCTTCAGTAGACGCTCTTCCAAAGTTTGTCTCCATTTAAAAATAGTAAGAAGAGATGGCCACTTCAGTTGGCTTGACTGTTGGGCTTTCCCTTTCTGCCCATCCAAAGAACACCTTTTTTGGTAATGTGGGCACAAAACCTCATGAGATGCTGCTTTTACACTAGGTACACTTCCTCTGTGATTCATCAAGGCTGAGTTATTTACCACTAGATAGTTCATTTTTAAGCCTGGTCTTCTGAAAACAGAGAATTGTTTCATTTCTTAATATTACCCAAAAACAACGCAACCACAAAACAAAACAAAACAAAAAATAAAAAAAAAAAAAAAAACAAAAACCCAAAATACATGTAATGTATTTGAAAAGTTTCCCTTGCACATCTGTTTTTAAAGCTGCATGAGTCTTTTTGTTTTCTCATACAATAGCATTCTGTACTCTAAATTATAAACTTTGCTGTAGTTTATGGTACTTAATGCTATTAATTTTACAACTTCAAACTGAGTTTACATCATGCACATGCCACAAAATTGGTTATCATTTTTATCTGCCCTATCTCAGAGCCTCAGAGAGGATCCTAATCCATTATTAACAGCTATTATATGAGACAGGCAACGTGGTAGCTGCTCTCTCTCACTTGTCTGTCCTGAACTGTTCTTGTATTGCACTGATGTTACTGCTTCCTATTTTAGAGTTGCCAAAAGCATATCACAGCATCAGCGCACTCATGCAGCATGGAAAACAACTCCATTGACACATATTCAATGTAGCCAATAAAGATGTAGTAGCCTTATGAAAAGCGTGTGGAAAAAAAATAAAAAAAATAAAAAGCTTCCTGAATATAGTTAGCAGAGCTACATAATTAAATGCCAGAGGGCTGTGAGTGCTGCTGTATGAACTGAACTGCTTCTTTCTTTTTTTTTTTTTTTAATCAATCATGCAAGCCTGATCCCATGCAAGGACACACATATCTCTACACACCAAACCAATAATATGAAAATAATGCTTAAAGCAGGAGCTATAGCTACCAAAGTTGCAATTTTGAAAAACCTGTCTGGCCTTTCTCTCCCTCTCTGCACCCTCAAACACACTGGAAATAGAAATTACAGCCTCTGACTCAATATTGTAAAAGTCAAGTTGACATTAATCAGGTATTGTTGTTCATAGAATCAGAGAATGGTTTGGGATGGAAGGGACCACAAAGATCTCCAAGACCTCCAAGAAAGCCGGAGAAGGACTTTTTACATCAGTGTGTACTGATAGGAAAAGAGGCAATGCTTTTAAACTGACAGAGGGCAGGTTTAGTTTAGGTATAAGGAAGAAATTCTGTACTGTGATGGTAGTGAAGCATGGGAATAGGTTGGCCAGGAAAGCTGTGGAAACCCCATCCCTGAAAGTGCTCAGCACCGGGTAGGATGGGGCTTTGAGCAACCTGGTCTAGTGGAAGGTTCCCTGCCCACGGCAGGGGGGTTGGAACTACATGATCTTTAAGGTCTTTTCCAGTCATTCTGTGGTTCTATGAGTTTGTGAAGTCTATCAGAAATGGAAGATGTTTTACTTATTTTCTATTATTAGAAGTAAAGGACCACAAAGGAAACAAAGTCATCAGTACCACTAGGAAATATTTAAGGTACATGAGTGAAGCACCAAAAGGGAGATATTTCTGGAATTTATAATGCAAGATAGGTTTTGGTTTCAGTTTGATGTTTTGGCAGAGGCGGGGGGGGGGGGGGGG
>VYXB01001182.1:378343-459586 GCA_013397135.1 Pachyramphus minor | reverse complement strand
TTTCATTGGAAATGAAACTGCAAGCAAGGCAGAAAGATTCTACTTATCCTTTAAAGCAAAGCATAATTTTCAGCTGGAAGCCCTCTCTTGCATCTAGACAGATAAAAAGAAATCATGACTGTCAAGTAGCACAAGCTGACTTCATCATTATTATCAGAAGGGAAGTAAAACAGTCCAAAGGAAAATTAATTTTGTTGCTTAGCTAATTTTTGTCATGATTTGCACAGCACTAGGCTTGATTAAAGTGTTTTATTGCCTTCATTATTTTTAACACTTGTATAATTGATTTTTTTAACTCTCTAAAATAATTTTCTGCTGAGTTTCAGCAGTAAATTCACATGCTGGTTGTAAAATATTGTGTCATTGAGAAAATTCTAAGATTTCTCCTCCTTTAGCATAAGAAATTATATTTTTGCAGTAAAGTGAAAAGAAGGTCATGGATGACATCATTGGAGGATTACTTCAGTCAGAATCAGCCTTTGAAGGTGTTGCCTCCCGTTTCTTTTTTTCCTTTCCCAATAATATCCCCAAGTGCAATGTAAAAAAGTCTTCTCATGAACTTTCTCTAGGCACTTACACAACATTCAGTGAGATACTTTTGTAGGGCTGGTGGTTGTGGACAAGAAGTAGCAATCACAGGTTGAAATTCTTCAGCTGCAAACTGAGCTTTCAGTTGAAAACTGCCAGAAAATTGTGAAATGACTACTTAAAGTCCACAAGAGAGACAAGAGAAAGAAGCAGAGTCCTTGCAAATGTAATATATGGGTGGAAAATGGATTTGTTTAATCTAGTGAGGGAAGGAATCTTAAAGCATACTAGTCTTTAAAGAAAAAGGAGGCTGTAGTAAGAAGGAACTACGAATTTGTTAATTTGTAGTTAAAGGCAAAGTCCTTAAATTTCAAAAACCATTCAGAAAGGAAACTTTCATAAATACAAGGTGTGCTGGAGTAGATTGCCTACATGACCATAAAAAATATTGAATTTCCAGAGTGCATTAGAAAGACATCTATCAGGAATACCTGATCTTGTGTTAAATCAGGGGGAAGGTTAAAGTGACTTTTTTTTGTTGTCGTTATTCCTATTTCTCTTACTTTCAACTTACTAGTAACTTATTTTCTTCTCTAAAAAAAAAAAAATCAAACACACATTTTCTTAAAAAGAACAATTAAAGGCTTGTCTCCCCACTCCTTCAATTAGACATTTACCATCACAGACTTAAGACAGTTTATTAAAGCAAAGCCAATACTAAAATCTCACTCTTTTTCCAAAATAGGTGTCACTATTTAATTTCCTACTTAATTGGAAATCCATAAAGATATTGATGTTCAATATGCCTTACTCTGTGTACACAGTAGGAATTTGAAAACTGTCAAATTACTATTAAGGAGTTTTTTTAGAAAGATTGCAGTGTTATGTCTCTCACAATCTGTTGAGATAATGTATATATACACCCCACAGACCAGAAAAAAATAATATCACACTTAAAGCAAACAGGACCTTTTGAGATAACCCCAGCTATTAGGTAAAACACAAGAGACTATTTCCCAAAATACAAGTTTTGCTGCACAGCACTGCAAACATTGCAGATAAGTAAGACTGTGCATCAAAGTGTTACAGCATGTTAAGAACATGAAACAAAGGATCTGGGGTGGAATTCAGATGATTCTGTGTATGAGACTAGTAACATTTCAGATGCCCTAGGGTATTCTGCCAAGCTGAGAGCTGCCACTCCATAAAAAGGTCAGATTTCTAAAGGTCCTGTGTCATATCTGTCACTTCATACAGATGTCTTTGTTTCTCCAAGGTACGTAAAATGCACAAGAAACTGATGCCTAGACACCTAAATTTTGCCAATTTTGTTCTGAGACCCCTCAAGCAGTTTATGTCTGCTTTACAGCTGCATAATTGTGTTAAACTCATTAATTTGCCCAGAAACCTTTGCAATGAGCAAAACCAGTACTGACATATTCCTTAGTGAGCTTCTGAGTCCCTGTTAAAGCTGAATACACTAAAATATTAGTAACTGAAATCACTTTTATGAATGTTAATGTCATCAGAAATTTCTAATGCCTAGTGACATTAAAATAAGCATGGAAAAGAAAACAGAGAGGGGAAAAAGAAGACATAGATAAAAGAAACTCCTCTTGAGTATAATGAGCAAAGTAATAAATTCACCTTCCAACAGTAACTGGAAACCAGTTCCTACCAGTTTTTCAAGAAAGCTTGAAGATCAAAGAAATGTAAATAAAATCCAGCTAGGGTAAGTATGCTAATATCTCCCTAATTTAGAAGAAAAGTAATCAATAAAAAGGTCACAGGGATAGGAAAAAAACAGAGGTGCAAAGTGAAAAATGCCATTGCAAATCTAAATAAAAGGATCTTCTCTGCACCATTGTAGGAAATCGTAATAGAGAGATAGTAATATGTAAATCAGTAAAAAAGAGGAAAAAGGGAAATTAAATAAAATTAAATAAATGATGAATAAAAGAATTGTTTTCAACCAGAGTAATTCTCTTTGTTGAAAAGCTGGAGGCTGGGACAATTTGATCACATAAGTGTTCTCGATTCTGGTAAAATTTCCACCTGCTTGGTAGGACACTGAACAAGTTGGACTCCATGGATAGGCATAGTGCAGCTCTGCTTTTAACTAATTCAAGTATGAATAAAAATTCTGTGCGTGACTGACGTGTTCTTTCCCTACTTTGCCAAGAGAAAAAGAAAAAAAAAAAAGAAAGAAAAGAAGGTAGAAGAACCTCCTATAATAGGTGGACATGATGGGCATGACTGCACTTGGAATTTGCCCACCTTCTCTTCTGTTCTCAGAGCGAAGACAGGAATCTCTGTCTTCATTTGTTAGACTCTACCCCTCTGCTTCCAGAGGATTAAAGAGAACATTTTCCAAATCAACATCACTATTAAAACGTTGATCTTTATTTTTGAGAGTTGTTTCAAAGCTTCTGCATATCCCACATGTAGACTTTCCTCACAATGTTGCCCACTGTTTCATCTTATCAGTGATCACAGCCATAAGAAAAATTTTCCCTTCCTTTCCCCTTCCTTTGAAACTTATCTTTATTTAATACTGCTACAATTTCAATGTGATGTTTCCTTCCTGACCCTGACAGCATGAACATCCTTCTTACAGACTCTATTTATACCTTTAAGAGAAGATTTCATAATAACTTAATTATTCCTAAAATATATTCATATCTTCCAAATACCTTTCTCTTAACACATAAATTATTGATAATCTCTAGGCAAGATCATTACCTGAATATGTGACTGGAGCAGTTATTGGTTTCAATTCATAATTACAGAGTTTCCATTATTCTCTGTCAGAGATTTTTGGTTAATGGAAGAGAAAAAAAAAAAAAAAGAAAAAGGCAAAAGATGCCAACAGAACAATTAAGCTGTTGATTAAATTATTTTTTAATTTTGGGCTACCTTACACATTAGCAGGTTCCTCCAACATTTAAAGTATACAGGATGAATAATGCTTTATGTCTGTTAATAATTTAATTGAAAAATTCCATATACCAAGTAACAAATTGTGCCAGGGGTGCTATAAAACTGACTTTATCCTATAGATGCTTTTTAAACAACCCAATATTAAGTATTCAAAGAGTATAAAGAACCACATAAAATGAGTAGTCCGTCTCAACTGTTAAAGAGCACTTTATGAGCAACCTAAAATTAAGACTGTGCTTTTATAATAGCTATATTTCTTGTATTTCAGTGACAGAAAATGGTTTTGCTCTTTTTTATCTTCATTCCCAAAAGTATATGCTCTGTAAACTGCTTGCTGGCTGATATACTTACTAATTTTTATTTCACATCAGAACTTATTTATTTCCATGGTAATGAAATGAAAATTCTTAGTAGGTAGGGCACTGTGAAGGCTACTCAAACCTTGAGTCATCCTTTTAATTCTCTAGAAAGCAGAAGGAAATTATTCTTGTATTATCAGTAGCCAAATGGGGAGGTGCATCACCCCCTGAATATGTCACAAAAATGTACATGAAGACCTCAGTAGGGAATGCAGGGTTTCAAATGCACAGCTTCTATTTCTAGAACATGATTAATGGCCTCATCCTCACAAGATTTTAATTACATTTTTATTTCAAGTGCATTATATTAGGTTTCAGAAATTTTTCTAGTGCTTATGACTGTTATAATTAAGCATAAGTTATATTACAATGTAACTTAAATCGTCCATCGATATTCAATTAACAAATTATACACAATCCAAGGGCTTGTTTGTTTGTTTGTTTGTTGTATGTGGGTTTTTTTTGTTTTTTTTTTTTGTTTTTTTTTTTAATTTTTGATAATGCTTTTGTTTGTAGTGGTTTAAAATGTCTAAAAAGGTAATAAAGAGGACAGATTCATACTTTGGAAAAATTTCCAACAACTCTCTTCCTTGGAATCAGCATAAGCAGCTGTGAAATTCTAATCAACACCATTCTGATAACTGACATTTTTGTACTTTGTAAAATCAGAATATGAACACATTGCTTTTCATGTCAAATGACTCTTCAAAAGTTCCTTTGATTTACCAAGTACAGCCGTCTTCTAAGAAAGCAATCTTACACAGAAATTCTAATTTGAACTGAAATGTCAAGCTTAAGTGTTCATATCATGTATTTTCTGCCTAACTTCATCTTTTACATGAAATTGTGCTTAAAATGGCAACACAATTAAAATTGCAGGCTTTTTGCTAATTTTCTGTATTGAGCTACCTATGTGCACATAGTCACAGACATCATAGAATGATGTCTGTGAATCATAGAATACCCCGAGTTGGAAGGGACCCACAAGGGTAATCAAAGTCCAACAAGTATAAATCCACATCAGAAAAGTAAGAATTGAAGATGAATGCTCAAGTTCCTTTATTTCTCACAGCTTCAATAATAAGAGTAAAATGGAAAGTGCAGTTAATGCAGTTGTTTTACACAATGGTGCTAATTATCACAATGGGCATCATCAAACCAAGGTGTTTCATAAGAGACTCCAAATAATGAAAAGAAATCACCTTCTGATTTCAAATTTCCTTAGGTATGCAGAATAAATGAGAGAAAGAAATATCTGTAGTCTCACATACTTGCTCTTAAATGCCTATAATCCTGTGATAGTAGATTATGTAAGGATATTTCATTCAAAAAAGTTTATTGTAGCTTGAAACAGAATCTCTCCACAAAGAATAAATGGAAAAGTCTAAGGAAGTAATAATTTCCTAAAAATTATTTTCTTCTATTTCCATTATAGAATGGGAATATTATATTGTAGTGTCTTTTTTGCAGCCTCAGGACTTTGGGACACGGAAATATTTGAAAACAACTTTCTTCTTTCATAAAAATAGCCTGTAATTTACAGCGTCTTTTTTCATTTTTCAGTAGCACCTCACTCCTGTAAAGCTGCCTGGCCAAATTTAGCTGCAGTTACAACACTGGAACATTTTGGGACACATCTTTCCTCTAGGATAAACTTCTAAAAATGCCAGTGTGAGGCAGGTACTAGAGCTGTTACCCTACTGCTAAAGGGAAAAGCAGTCATGATAGTTCCCTGGTAAATAAAAAGCAGAATGTACTGAGAGAGGTTGTGAACTACTGATCCAGGTCCATGCAGCCATCTCACATGGAATGAGCCTCAATAATGATTTGTCCTTTACTTTTTTTATGAGCACTTCAGATAAAAATCTTATTAATATGATGGTCAGAGTTGTAGAGACATTTATACAATGGAGCAGCTGCATTTTTGTTCAGAACTTCATTTACATTTCTCTGGATAAAGGATAGCTTCAACTTTTATTTTCTTAGGTTGAGAATTATGTGCATATGTTTTGTGTTTTCTATTACATTTTGCCCCAAAAGTACTGTTTCCTTTTCAGTCTGATTAAAAAAAAATTCCAAAGAATTTCTTCAAGCTTTGAATTTCTGCACATCTCTTGGATTCTGAATTGCTTAACTATGCAAGAATTAAAAGGGTTTGATTCAGAATTTGTTCTGGTAAACTCCTAAATCCGAAAGGATACTCTCAACCTTGCATGTAGGGCATTAATTAAGCAATTTACACCAGTGTCTGTAAGTGTGGCACACCTACATCTCTACATCAACTTCATATTATTACCACATCAATATAGCTAAATCATCACCCCAAATGCAGCCACCAACTGGGATGAAAGGTCATTAGAAATGTGATGAAACCTCTAATAACAACATGTATAATGTTAAAAAAAAGTGTTATCTAAGATTAAAAAACGAATAATAAAATCAGATTGCCAACATCAGCTATTTCAAAAAGTTAAGACTGAAACAGAAGAGTTATTTTACAGCAATTACTTGAGGAGAATTTATCTTTGAATGATAGCTGAGATTTTTACCCAAATTCACGGATTTTATGCATTTCTCTGTTTCACAAAAGTTTTTCTATTAAACATTAACATAAAATGTAAACAGCTCTACACACGTCTGACCCTTCTCCCAGGAAGTCCAAACCAAGTCTGGAGATAGTGAACTAGAACAAAAAAAAAAAAAAAAAAAAAAAAAAAAAAAAAAAAAAAAAACCCCCCCTAAAAAAAATTTAAAAAAAAAAAAAAATCCTACCTTCAAGAGATTGTACAGTAAAAATATCCACACATATATGAAAAAGTGAAGTAAAGAGATGTGAGATAATTTGCAAAAGCAGGTCACTGGTAGAATCTGGGAATAGTGTTTTAGTCTCTTGGCTTTCTTTGCAATTCACTGTTAGGGACCAAGGTGACTTTGTAAAGATAGAATGAAGACTTTCAATTATAACAATCTTGTATGAACTGATGAATATACTTAATTATACTGCAAGAAATATTTTTGTCTGCCAACAGGTGAAAGTGGGTTTTTTTATCTTATCTGGGAAACATTCAGCTTTCAGAACTGCATGTTTTCTTGTCTTTTCAGATTATACCGGGGATGGTCTAAGAGTAAAATTTGGCCTTCTCTACCATGTATTCTGGTGGATTAGCCAACCTAATGAACCTGCCCTTGTCCTCCAGGTGCTCAGAAAACCACACAGAAGTGAAATATGTGTCAGTATACAGAGGAATGTTTTCTGCATTTCTGAAAGATGAGAAAAATATTCCTTCATTGTCATTTACCTTAAGGTCTGTAAGCATATGATCGCATCTTCCTTCCTTGACAAATCAGGAAAATACATTCACTCTACCTGTGATAAGATAAGCAACAAGCAAGACAAATACTCTCAAAAATAATTGTACATTCCCTTTGCTTGGTACCAATGTGAGGCCATACTGCTGTTCAGCCCAGTGGGGTTGTACTGACTGACCATAATAGAAAATAACAACATTTTCATTGTGATCTCTGATGTAAACACTGCACAGCTATTTAAAGTTAAAAAGAGAATTTATTATCCTGTGGCATGG
The DNA here is from genome assembly GCA_013397135.1 of Pachyramphus minor. Taxonomy (NCBI): domain Eukaryota; kingdom Metazoa; phylum Chordata; class Aves; order Passeriformes; family Tyrannidae; genus Pachyramphus; species Pachyramphus minor. Next base: position 452,175 of record VYXB01001182.1, on the reverse strand, counting down.
TGAATTCAAAGCTGAAAGACTAATAAAGATCTAACCAGATCATATTCACTGAAAAGACAGTTTTTTTCATGACATATTTATAATGAAATACTTGTATGCCAGAATAGGTTGTTCTTACAGCTTATCCTACAGCACTTAGAGACAGCATACGTGAGCTGGGGCCACTGGTGCCACTCCCTGTAGATAGCTGAAGGATTAAGTAACCCATATAAAATCAATCTTTCTTTCTTTTTTTTTTGTTGTTTTTATTTTTGTAATAGTAATCTAAGATTAGCCAAACTAAGAGAAACCTGGTAACTCCAGAAAAAGAGTTTTAAATAAAATCTCCCTGTTTGAATGTATGTGCATTTTGCTCTTATGAGAGCAAAGTCTTTATGGATGTGTGTTCAAGCGTGAAATGTAAACGAGAGGATTTTCAGAAATAGGCCTACGTATACATAGAGGTCATTTAAAATAAAACAGAATGTGAGTGCTTATCCAGTTAAGCATTCTCTATGATCTCAGCACTAAATTACCGTTAGGACTGCAAGCATCAGCAGTATTGTAATGTACTGCAACTTTTTTTTCTATCAGTGTAGGAAGGTTAACAAACAAAGTAATATTAATTTTCCAAAGTTATCCAAACATTTCCTACCCTAAAGGTGGACAAAGAGAAAATGTCAGCAACTAAATGCTATCTCTCAGACATGACAAAAATGAAAAAGGGAGATGTTTTCACAAATCTGTGCTCTATCCACACAATAAAAAAACAACTCACCTCAAAAAATTACATCAACTACATGGAGAAACCAAGGAGAAATGTAACTAACAAGGAACACTGAATAATTCAAGACATCTTTCATACACCACTGCAAGGTTCACAAACCAGCAAGGGGAATGCCTCAATTACTGACATGCTTTCTCCTTCAGGGAGCAGTGAAAGTTAACTTTCACCATTAGTGCAGTAGAATGTCTTATTAATAAATGTATTTTAGTAGCACTTAATACAAGTCCTTAGATACAAATAAGAATAGAGTAAAAACACAAGGTGGGGAAAGAGGCTCCTAGCTCAAAAAGACAACTGTGGCAAGGCAGCCCTCAGACAGAGGGGAGCTTTCTTCACAAGGTTATTAGGAAATTTCATCTCTTCCCAGTTACCTAGGGATGATGAATACTGTTAAAACTCCAGTGTAAATCTCACACTACGTTTCTCTCTTTGGATGCAGGTTACTTAATGGAAAGGCAACTATGTAAGGCATTATACATTTGTAAGCGTAAAGTACTTAGGGGACTTTTACAAGTGGTAGGGGGAAAAATACCAGAATTTTCTGCTTACCCATCTTCCCCACATTTCAGCTCTAACACAAACAAGTAGTAAACCATAACTAGGTCCGTTGACCTTTTCCTTTCCAGGTATGTATTACAGGAGATTAGGGAAAGATCAGAACATCAGGAAAAAGGAAAAAAATCTCTAAGGCACACATATTCCTGGTGGGAATATGTTCAGTTCATACATCTCCCTGTGTTCAACCTGTATCTCATCTTCTGTATTGGAGCCATCTGACTCAGTCCTGTAAATTTTTTAGCTTGTTCTAACTTCTTTTCAATACCAAAACCTGCATTTGGGACTAAGTACTTGTAGAGTCAGCCTGGAAAAGGACTATCTGAGGTCTTAGAAGTATCAAACCCAAGCTGATCTGTTCTGGATTAGATAACCTGTTCTAGATTAGATAATGTTCTATCACATACTGAGAAGGGTAACCTATTTACAAAAAAACAATCCTAAGCTAGTTTAAGTATGCCATATTTTATTAATCCTCAGCATGTAAAAACTTCTGAATGAATCAAAGGTGAATAAGAACACCTGGAAAACACTCTTGTGATTCATTTATATATTGAACTTCACCTAAGAGTATTTTAAGTTTGACTACTTTTCAACTGTCTCCTATGTTCTCCGTTCAATACTTGTAATAGAAGCACTGCATTGCTACAGTAAAACAAGGAGCCTGGACAGCTTGTAGCATCTATCTAAGGAAAAAAAAAAATAATTTAAGATTAGCTTTCTGACTCCTCTTATATTTCACCAAATGATGTGGGCAAGAGTCACAGTTTAAATCTCTGGCTTACCAAGTGAAATTTTCTATATTGGCAAGAATTTCTGAAAAACAATGTTTTCAGAAATCTTAACCAAGACAATAACAAGTAGACAGCCAAAAATATAAATTTTAAAATATTCTGGATCTCTAAAGGAGAAAGAGGGAAACATCATAGGACTATCAGAAACAAGAGACAAGCAGGATGAGGAAGGAAAACTTCAGCACCATGGAAATGTTATGTTGTATTAACTTAAGGATCACTCTCCCTGTTTCTGCAGCATTAGCTGGACACGATGGTACATATTTCCAAACCCAAAATATGTAGCTATGCTCAGAGAACGATATTGCAATGATCTGGGGAGTTCTTCTCAGACCAGGTACCAACAAAAATCAACAGGAAAATATACTGAGCAGATATAAAGCAAAGTTGTACTCATGTAGGTGGTGCACCATCAGAAAGTCATATTTCTTGATAATGATAATAAGCTGTCAGACAGATTTTTCTTCTTAAATTTCTGTTCCAAAAGCAAAAATAAAAATAATAAAAAACAGTTGCCAACTATTTCCAGTTGGTGTTGCCTAGGTGTAGAACATCAATTCTATCATTAAATTCTCTGACCACCAATTTACCATCAGTAAGTGGTGCTGCACTTAAAAGACAAGTTGAGTTAGAAACCAAGGACTGTACTGATAAATTTCAAACTGCAACCTCTCTTCTGAATGGCATTCTGACAGTAATGTGAAAATAAGGACAGGCTAAAATGCAGCCATATTACAATGAAATTTCCTGGCTGATATGAACTATGCAGCACTCAAAACTGGTTTTATAAGACAGTATTTTGCAAACATGGCAGTGATCTTTTTTTTGTGCCAGATCAGGAGGGAGACATACAGTCCTGCATTGTGTCATTAGGACACAAAATTTCCAGTAATAGCCGAAGTTTTGCTTCAGGCTCCATGGTTGGAACAAAGAAGTCTGGCAACAGGCCAGTAGAGGCTACAGAATATCCCAGTTGACAAAATTTCATTACCTGAGCAGTTTACTACATATTCATTACCCTAAATATAAGAATAATCTGGAAAATACAAGTTACCCTGACTGAAACTATTGTGAACCATACAAAATTAAGCTGTTTATCTAGATGCCATAATGCAAGTACTTAATAAAAACCTTCTCCATGCTTCCCACCCCCTTCCTAACAGTAGGGAGAAAAAGAAAAAAAAAAAGTAAACTAAAGCAATCTATAGATTAACAAATATTCCAAACTATTCAGTATGGATTTATGCTACCTCCCCTTATTATAGTCTGAATAATTTAGTATGTTTATACTTTAGGAAAAAAAAGTAAAAATTATGTTTCTTCTTATTCAGCATTCATCCTCCCTTTCAATTTCCATATTTATTCCATTACTATGCATAAAAAGTTTGTTTTAACTATTAACAAGTCCAGCTTTATGCTCAAAGTTTAATTTCCATTCTCTACGCCCACATGATTCTCAGGAAAGCCTTTGTGATCTTAAAGTCTATAGTGTGTACTTTGAACTCTCTTGTCAGCTATTACCAATACAGAGATCTTGAAATAGAACCTGGCTTGCAGTTGGACTAATTTACAACTGAACCAGAACTAAGGATTTTCCTGTACAATAGTACAGCTCTCTGTACAACTGAGCATTTAATAATTTGGGATCCAATATTGACTTAAACTCTGTATGCATTAAAGCGTTACTTTCAATTAATGAACACATGATATAAAAATTTATACTTGTTTTAAAATAATTGATTCAAATTTACATTTCAATTACTTTGTATCAGGTACCTTATAGAAGTCATCTATATCAAAAGTAGTCTGTGATCATGGAACACATAATACTTGACCTTTTTAACAAAGATTAATGAGAAAAGGGGTATCAGTAGATATATCAGGCAAGTCAGTAATTGCTAAAATAGCACCTAAAAAGCAGCAGGTTTCAGCTCACCAATGAACTGTCAGTAGAATGATCTGGACTGAGGACCAGATTTTTCAACTCAAAAGTCAGAAGTGACTTTATTCATATAAGATAAATTCAATTCCTCACATGCTTTACCCCCCCCCCCCCCCCAAATTAGTCACTAAAAGAAACAGATGCATCTGAAAAATTCTATTAGTGAAAATCTCCCGTAAAATCACATTTAAATATGGAATCAAAGAATGGGTTTGTATTGAAAGCAACTGGAAAGATAATGTAATTCAAACCCCCTGCCATGGGCAGGGACACCTTCCTCTAGACTAGGCTGCTCAAAGCCCTGTCCAACCTGGCCTTGAACCCTTCCAGGGATGAGGCATCCACAACTTCAAGAATTAGGGAAAGTCTGAGGTGTATAGCACTGTTTCCAGACATCAAAAGCTAAACACGATCATAAATGGATATAAAACTGTTTTAGTAGACATTTTATGAGTTTAGGAAAAGGGAATTCCAAATCACTAAATTTACTGTATTAAAAAAAAAAATCACTAGATGGTAACAGTTGCAAATATTTATGAACACTGGAACAAATTCTAGCATTTAAACTGTTGCTGATTCTGACATCTATACTGAGTTGACAAGACAAGCTATCGACAAGCTGAAAACTATGTATTAGCCTCATTGAGATTGGAGGGCATAACATATTTCTTTCTTTCTTTTTAAAATCATAATGACAACAAATCTTTATTTTGATACTGCATTTGTGCTGCTCGGGAAGTCTTCCAGATGGTCATTCAGCAAGTATAACCTAACTTTTCACTGCAATATTTGAAGATGTTATTTTTAGTAAAGGTCAGCTGCTTCATTCTAATTAGCTCTTGAAATGCTTCTACAGAACTAAACTCCCTTTATTATCAAGTACCAAGAGTACATAATCTTTTTTCATCTCAGTCACATGCTGATGACTTTTCCAGATAAGGAAAAAACAAACAATATAATAAACAAGATGGGAAATGAGAGGGTCTTGGCACATGGTTAGTTTTACATAAAAATAAGGTCAAGAATATATTTTTGCTGACTACCATTATTATATATTGTTTAAAAATATGCTATAATAGCTATTACAACTTATCTGTAGTGACTACATAATGCCATCTTTTTTCCTTCTTGAAGAAAAACTTTTAAGAATAAAACAAGAGGGGGAAGAGACCCTTTTTATTATGCAAGTTAAAAACTATCAACCTCTGACATAAAGACTGCTACACAGGCATCCTAGCATTTGTATTCCTATTTTATCTTCTCCCAGGACAAAAAAAAAATAAATTTCTAAACGTTTGACAGAAGTGGAGTATAGGAATTAATATTAATCACTTGTTTTGTTATTAGCAAGCTTGCTGTTTGTGCTGGCTTTTGTGATATGCATATAAGGACTCTAGGGAACTGCAGTATATTATCTACACAGGAAATGAGTCTTAAAGAGGCATGCACCTGCCTACAAATGATTTCGGTATATCACACATGTGACTGAGCAGCTAAATTCTGACATATACAATTAAAATCAATAGTTCAGTCATATAAAACTGTCTAAGATGTGGAATAAATTCTGCATTAAACACAAACATCTAGCTCACTACTAATTATTTTTCCTATTACTGAACTGCTGAAGAAGCACTGAACATTGTGACTGAGGTTTATGACCGTATCTGCAATACAAAATTCATTATTTTCTGTGGGTACTATAAGAAATGCAGCATCATATATCAGGATGCCCATATACACTTTTTACCAGTGTTAACAGATTTTCTATTGGCCTTTTGATTTCGGCTAACTGATAACTGATTCCTAGGTTTTTCTTCTTAATTTTAGGAAAATACAGTCAGAAAACTACTGACATAGGTTTGTTCCAAAGGAAATCCAGTTTGCAAGATTACTGCCACTACTCACCACAAAAATCTACTACCACATATACGCTAGGACTGGTTATACAGGTACTTAGAAGTACTGTGCGATTTTATAGAAGGCTTCAGAATCTAAACCTTCTTGAAAGGTGGAAGTTTGCTCAGCAGGAATTACGCCAAGTTCTGCAGAGGAGCTTGATGTTCCCTACAGCAGTCTCATCTTGGTGAGGGAGGAAGAAAAAAGAGCTGAAAGAGGAGTAGATGCATGCAGTAGGATCTGGACAGATTTCAGTTAATTTAATTGCCTGTATTAGGAGCCCCGTCAACTTTGCCTCCCCATACGGTGAATAAAGCATTTCCAGGGAGCAATTTCGCACATGTAAATATGAATCACACCTGAATGTTATCTCCTCCACTGACCTGGACAGTGTGACTGGGCTCCTGCCTTAAGGTTGAGAGGAACTCAGACCTAAGGCTGCGCTGCTGTCCATGGCTAAAAATGAAGCTCTGCAGATCATACCAAGGCAGTGTGCATGCAGGCAGCAATTTTCTCCTGCGACCAGAGAATAACTAAACCTAACTAGTTAAATAAAATATGGCTATTTATGACATGAAGGTGTTTTTTCTGCTAACACATATTCCATGGGTAATCCCTCAGAGCTGCAGGTGCAGAGCCATCCACAAGATCATGAGGATCCACAGTACAGAAACTTCTAGTTGTGAAGAGCTAGAAGCTAGATAGACTCTCAGATAGCTACTCAGAAGTGGAAGACGACATGGAAGAGGAGAACCCAGAGAGGATGATGGAAAAATGCAAAGATGTCTTCCATCACCAATTGCCTCTCCAGTGTATGTCAAATTTACAAACACAAATTTTGAGCTTCTTGTGTTCTGTGCCAAAATCACACACAGGGAGAAATGTGCATCTTGCAAGTTTTTTAGTATAGGGATGCCTATGTGTAATTTCATACAATTAATATTGCCAAATATCCTTAGTGTCTTTCTCTCACTGACTGCAAGCAATGAGTTAAGCCTTTTAGCACGTGTTTGCATTTGATATTTCATATCTGTGAGCACATATGCATGGCATGTTGATAACCATTTTCTAGAATAAATTAAATTAAATTTGTTTGCTAAACTCAGTAAGTATGGTAAGACTTTTAATATGTGTTTCAGGGTTTTGTTTTGGTCTGGAGGTTTTTTTTTAATGAGGGAAATTTATTTTACAATAAACTTGAATGAAAAAGAACCTGAAGGAGATTTGAATATATATATATACACATATATATATTCTTTTTAAGTGTGAGTTTTCTCATTAACAATTTGCATTATAATATTTGCTTAGTAAATAGTAATTCCCTACCAAACTTTAGATTTTGATTTTTTAAATAATAACTATGCTGAGTCCAATTTATTTCAGTTCTTGTTATCTAGGAGATGGCAAGATTCAGATTAAAAAAAAGGAAGTTTTAAACTTTTCTGTGAAAGTTTGATCGTTCAGGACAGAAGTCATCCTAAATTACTAACTAATAGCCTATTATCTGGTCTGCAAAGAGAAATTTTAAATAGTGACAGTGCAAATAAAATGATGAGTGATGAATGATCGATGTAATGGATTTATTTTTATCTCTGTACAGTAATATATGAAAAATATACCTGCACATTAAAGAGAGTCATTCAATCGTAACTATCTTTACCATATTTGAAGTATTATCCTATCAATTAAACAAACTTAAGTTTTGCTCACAATTTAACTGTATAAGACTATTAATCTAAAAATTATTATTTGGTGTTCCTCTTATTAGCAATTATGGAGAACAGCCTCATGCCAAGTCTTCTTATTGAATCTTGATTAATCATAAGACAGTATTATTTCTCTTACCACATTTTAGTGGGTTTCAAGACTACTAAAGATCCTTGCATTGTCTGCAAAACGAAAACTTCTGCTATTTGTAATATGTGGTTTGTAAAACTGTGGTTTTAAGAACAACCCCCCCACCCCCCCCGACAAACAATCATAATAATAATTAAAAAAAACCAGAAGGAATTGAGGCACACTGGCAAGACAAAAACACAGGAAGCCTGGGACAGCTCACTAAATCTCTAATTCAGTGAAAACTTACTCTGCACCATGGTGGAAGGCACATGACAACTATGAGAAAGAAAGATGCATAAAGGTTCATAGTTTCACAAAGCACTATTAGAGCAAGATTTTCCAGTGTTTATATTGGCTGATTGTCGTCATACAAGAACTTAAACAAAAAAAAGTTGTAACATTTCATTTCATTTTCTTTTCTGACTTAACCTGACCTGCTCCAAAGGGATTAAATCTTTTGGTTTTTACTTTTTGTAATGCAAAGTATCTTGTAAATGACATCAAAGGATCTGTCTTTCTGAAACTCAATACTTCAGCATTTCAGGATAATACCCTAAAAGGCAGACACTCAAAATATTTATTCCTGCGTTGGGCAGGACACATCTCCAGGATGAAGGACCACCGCCTCCCTAAGATCGTGCTCTATGGTGAACTTGTCACTGGCTGCCACAAGAGAGGAGCCCCAAAAAGGAGATACAAGGACTCCCTGAAACAACATCTCAGCCTTGGCCATATTGACCATCACCATTGGTCTACTCTGGCCTCCAATCAGGAAACTTGGAGACACATCATCTATAATGCTGCTGCCTCCTTCGAGAACTCACGCAAGATCACTCTCGAGGAGAAAAGACAACTCAGAAAGAATCGCGTCCAGTCGTTGCCGCCTGGGGAATCTTGTCCCTTCTGCAACTGGACTTGTCTGTTGTGCACTGGCCTTTTCAGCCATCAGTGTGCATGTAGCAAGTGTGGGTAGAGCCCTTCGAAATCTTTGTTCACGAAGCCAAGCCATGAAGGATACCAGCTTAGGTTACAACGTTATTGCCCCAGTCCCATAAAATCAGAATTGGATGTCTGGGCGGGATGATCAAGCTATTATTGTAAATATCTTCTCCCTGGTATCCAGTAACAAGATGTGTGGGAATGGTTCAAAGCTGCCCTGGGGAAGGTTCAGACTGGACATGAGGAAGCATTTCTCTACTGAGGGGGGTGGTGAAACACTGGAACAGGCTTCATAGAGAGGTGGTTGATGGCCCAAGCCTGTCAGTGTTTAAGGGGCATTTGCACGAATCCCTTAACAATATGTTTTAATTTTTGGTCAGCCCTGAATTTGTTAGGCAGTTTGACTGATAATCTATGCAGATCCCTTCCAGCCAAAGTAGTCTATTCTATTCTTTTCTTAAATAGCGATAAATAACTCTGTAAGAGAATATCAACAGGCAGTTAACATCCTATATATTCTGGATAACAACTCAGAAACGGTTTATCAGTAGTGGAACACAACTGAAAAATTCCACAACCTTTGATTTTTAGGATATGGACTTACATACTGACATTATCTAGCTGTAAAAGTTTTCCTTTAGAAATAACTTCTTACTTTTTATGTTGTGCACAGAAGAGGAAGTCTTGTCAGCAGCAAACAGGTACTGCTGGAGCCTGGGAATCTCAAACTAGCAGCACACCAGATTGAGTCTGACTGATTTGTCCTAATCAGCTGACTCCACTTGCAGACCTACATTATTGTGCACCATTCACCTACTTACTTGCGTGGCATCCCACTACTCAATACAGCTGGCTCCAGAATAATCCCATCTGTCAAGAGACATTTTTTCAAAAATTTGGTTTTGTTCCAAGACAAAATGAAATGTGAGTTTTGTGAGTCACAGATTCTCACAGCAACTACAGCATGGCACTCTTGATGATGCTTCCAATAACAGAGCAGTAGCCTCAATAAATTACCTATGAAATATTAAAGAAAAAACTCCAATAATACATAATAAAAATATTTACCAGGATATTTTTTAATGGAAAAGTGGTTTGTTGAAGATAGTTGCAAATCAGAATGTGGAAGTAATTGAAGCACATGACAATTTACAATCATTGTGTAACTTTGCTTAGCAAGTACTTTGCTAATCTGGTAAATGGTCAAGTTTGAAGCATAGCTGCTTTTTTAAAATCACAATCTCTAGTGACAAATAATCTGTAAAATAACTAACAAACAAAGATCTTTCCCCAACTTCTTGTGACCAAGGAAGGCTAGAATCTATCGCCAGAAGTAGGCACTGGGATATTTTTGCAATGGTGTTTTTTGTCCTTTAATAGCTCAGCCTAAATGAAGAGAGACTCAGAAGCATTTCAGCAAACTGGGTGCATTGTTTGGCATGAACTCAGATCAAGGCTTGTATTCTGGATTTATAGCCAGATCACTGAGTCTCTCTACTACATATACGATGAAGTACTATTTAATAATATAATTTTGTTGTCCATAACTCATGAAAATTACTTATCATTACTTATAATTTTACTAAAATGTATATTTTTTTCCTTAGGAATACAAGTTTTTCTTTAGATGTATTTTAAATATCTGGAAAAACAAGTATTAATAAGTAATTAAAAAGTTATAACTAATGCCATAATTAAAAAAAAAACCAACAAAGAAAGTAATTTAAGATAAGAATTGACTGGTCCTTTATTTGAAATTTCATGTAACAGCCCCAAAACCAAGCATCCTGCTGTGCCTTCTCAGCATCTCACTTTCCCCTCAGACACATCCAACATGGCTCTTCCCAGGTTGGGAGTTTCAAACCTTTCATTTTGCTAATCTTACTTTGTCAGGTTACAAAAAACTCCTACATAATAAATATAATGGCACTTACACAGAATCTTTATTCTCATAAATGTTTTCATGCATTTCTCTCGTACCTTACAGATTTCATTTGCCTTAGTGACTGCCTGCCTTTGCTACTCCTGTGATTTGTTCATGCTCTGGCATTCCTTCTCTTTCTCACTCTTTTCTGTATAATCTCCCTGGTTTGCCCTTTCCTATTCTTTGAGCTGCCATCTATAGTGAACTTCTTGTGTCTTCTTCTTAGTTCCTAATCTATTTAATTGCATTTAGCTGGCATGATTCCAAAGATAAACTGAGTTTTCCCATTCCTAACTCCTGGCTTTTACTTTATTCATTTTAATTCAGCTCTCACAGATGCCAGAAACGTTATCTGTATATAAAGCATTTTACCATGCAGCCCACTTTGCACTGTCTAAACATGCTTCCAAAACAAGGGAGATTATCTGGCCAATTGACAGTCGTACATTACAGCCCTGAACATAATGTCTTCTCATACTGAGGAAGGAAAATTTAGAAAACAAACTCCACATCCAAAGAAACAATCAAGTTTGATTCTATATTTTTATCTTTCCTATCTTGTCAGTGTTTCATTGAATTCCAGTTCTTCATCATCTTTGATATACGAAAGTTTTAGGAAAAAATATTTTGCTAGTGAATTGGATTTTCCCACCTGATTACTGAAAACATCTCATCTTCCTTCACATGACCCATTCAAACTCAAACTCAGCAGCTTGCTGGAAACTGTTGCCTATACTAGAAAGCCAGAAGCCATCCACTTCAGCCTTTTACACAAAATAATATCTTCCAATTGGAGAAAACTAAAACAGCTGTAATAAGTGGTCTCTAAGATTCCTGGTGGAGTCAGAATCTAATCCCAGAAATTGGGCTAATGGGTTGAAAAATATCATAAAATCTGTGGGGTTTTTTTAGTTATTATTTTGGGGAGAGGGTGTAGTGTTTCAATCAGGGCCAGTGAACTGTCAGAATAGAGAGTTTCTTTAGCAGGAATGGAAGGAAGGAGGGTGAACAAACTTCAGTCAAGCAGTTGCAAGCCATCTTCATGGTCTTTCTTCTAAGACACTGAATTTCATAAAAAGTTGTTGGGCCTTCAACATTATGACTAAAGTGGAAAAAATAAATAACTAGGGAACTATTACCCTCATTAATTCTGTTGCAATCCAGAATCAACAACACTATATTTTCTTTACAACTTACTTTTAACCTGTGAAAAAAAAGCTGACAATTCGTTAATTTTGCCATAATCAAAATTGTGTTTTTTCTCATTAAAATATGGCTTCAACATCTTCACACTTTTCGACAGAGAAAAAAAGCCCCTTCACTCTCTTGCCAGGATCAGAATCTGAATGCAAAAGGAAAAATAGGGAAGTTTTACCATGTGGTCTTACTGGTCAAATTTATGTGAGGATAATGAAAGGAAGGAAAGTGTCAGGGGAGTGAAAGAAACTTTAAAAAGATGCATGGGAATGTCACTAGCAAGCACAAGATAATGGAGAACTTGCTGAAAGCTGGAATGGAAAATATTAAACAACCCTCCACCTGGGAAAAGGGAAGGCAATGTAGTGTTGCCAAATTTTGCAAATTGTTCTTAAGTTACAAATATGAAGGCAAGGCTCTTTGTGAGAGGTCTTGGCAAAGAGACAATCCTGAGGCAAAGGCAGCTAGGACAGTTAAAACTGAGTTAGTGTTAAACCATGTATTCCAGATCTTACATTTCCCTTTTTCTTGATGTGCTATACCTTCTCTTATGAGAACGTAAGACAACATCATTTTCTTGGAATTCTTCACCTCCTGCTTCCAGAAGATTTTTCCTTAAATGAGATATAATCATCCATGGCAGTAATGAAAAAAAAGAGAAAAAGAAAAAAAAGAAACAGAAAAAAGAAAAAAAATAATATCTGCATCTGAGAAGACACCAGGTAGAGCTGAGATTAAAGGTTGACATTTTTACCTAGTATGCAAGATTAGATTTTCCATTTTTATACATTCCCTCAAGAACAACTTGTACAGATTTATGTGAGTTGGCATCATTCTGTCAGTTCTCAGTGTGGCAAAAGATTCTGGAGACTGGACCTGAATATCCTCTAGCAATAAAATACTTGACAATGAGCACCATGTACAAGCCAAATCCTATGATTAATTTTTTTCCTGAGATCTGTTTGAAAGAGTACAATGAGATGAAGTCTTGGATAGAACAAGAGTCTGGGGGGGTTGGTTATTTTTCAGAGATCATCTCCCCAAGCTCAAGAATGATATATCTCAACAAGAGGAGGTTAAGCGAGAGAGCAGGGGGCCTGTATGGATTAAAAAAGAGCTCCCAACAAAACTCAGCTATAAAAAATGAAGCACACAAGAGCAGGGAAAAGGGACCTGGGCATAATATAGAGACACTGAGTGTGCACAGATGGGGTTAGAAAAGCCATAGGACATTTGGAGCTAAATCTGGTAAGGGACATGAAAGGCAACAAGAAGGGTTTCTACAGGCAGTTCAGGAGCAAGAGGTGGAGAAGGGAAAATGTGGGGACACTTCTTAATGGGGCAGTGGTCCTGGTGATAGTGGATATGCTAATGGCTGAGGTAGTCAATGCCTTTCTCACCTCACTCTTTACTGTTCAGACTGGCCATCAGAAATCCCAAGTCTCTGACCAAGATAGGAAGCTCTGGAACAAGGAAGACGTCCTTAGAGAAGGAAAGGCAGAGTATTCTCAGTAGTTTTTGCTGACAGAACAAGAGTCAATGGGCACAAACTGAAATACAGGAAATTGCCCTTAAACATAAGAAAGCATTTTTACTGTGAGGGTGTTCAAATGCTGGAAGAGGTTGGCCAGATAGGTTGTGAAGTCTCCATCCTTGGAGATATTAAAAAGCTGACTGAAGATAGTCCTCAGCAACCTGATTTGAGCAGAGGGCTGGACTAGATGATCTCCAGGCATCCCTTCCAACCTCGTTCATATTGCTATTCTGCAATTTCTCTCTTTTTGTCTTTTCCTGCATACATTCGCCTTTTTCAAAGGAAAAAGAATTCAGTTGCAACAGCATCAGAACTTTCAGAACTAATTTTTTTCTCTTTCTCTTTCTGTTTTAGCATTTCATTATCCATTTAGCTTTAATGTACACTAACAAAACCTTGTCAACTTTCTTCTTGTAAATTAACAGAAGCAACATTTTTATACATGGACAGTATGACAGAAAAAATTTTAAATCTAAGATACATACAGTATAGGCCAATCTTAATCCATATATATCCTTTAGATAAAGAAATATATTATTGCCCTATGAATAATGTGTGGTGGGCACCACCATAGGAGAACTCCTAAAAGTAATCTAGGAGGGTTTGTGACATTTGTTGAATGCAGTTCCTTTCAGTATAGGCTTTGATTAAGGAAAGTAGTTACACGCTTTAATTTAAAGCTTCTTCTGAAGAGAAATCCTGGAAAGTGATAATGAAAAAAAAATGTAAAGAACATCCACAGGGACCACCGTATTATATCCCAAGTACCAACATAGCAGTCACATTTAAAATGCTCTAAATGACTTGAAAATACTTTCTACTATTGTGGAGATTGTCACAAATGCACATTTAAGGACATGAAGAACTCCTAGGAGAATTTTATGTGGCAGCCTGCAAAATTTGGGTCATAGTCACCCATCCCATAATTCCTAAAACATTGTATTTGTGTAGCTTCAGCAAGAAAATACCCTTAGAAAAAAAATCTAGCCTTTATTTCCACTAAATGTAACTATGAAAAAGAGTAGACTGATTAAAAGCTTTCATAAAAGATAAATGTTTAAGCATATTTGACTATGACTTTTCTTTGATTTGACCTTGACTAAATTGAAAGCACATAGAAAAATTTACAGTCAATGCTAGATGTGAGCTACACTAATATCTGGCTAACTGCCTCTGCTGTGACAGCTCTTTCTATTTCAGTAAAATTTTATGCACAAAAGCATTTTCTAGAAACTGATGTAGTGTTTTCAATACATTTTTAGACCCAAGCTTAATTACAAAAGCTTTTTCATAATAGCAAATATTGTCCCAAGCAGAGACTATATTTAATAAATATGCTTATTATTTTCCCTAATGAAAGCAATGTTTAAAATTTGTAGGTAATCCCATTACACTGTACTTCAATTATACAACCCAGCTCTCCTACCCTCCTGCTGATAGAAGACTTCCTCATCTTAGTTTCCAATTATATACATTAAGCCCTTCCAAAACTGCCTTCATTATTACACACAGCATGCATAACTCTATCAGAGAAAAAGCCGTAATTGGGAAAGAGTAAAATGCATTTTCAAGCCTAAGATAACCACAAGAAAAGTTAATTATGTCAATTAAAATAATCTTCTCTCCACTCAACAAATATGACCTATTTGTACAAAGAAACACAGCAGGACAGGTTCTGATCCTTGATAAACCATGGTGTTTCTACTTAGGTCATTCTTACCAGAAAATTTGTGAAAGAACCAGATTTTGACTTTAAATTACTTTATAGTAGAAGAATAGTCAAAAAGAACCCAGGGGAGTCTTCCACAACACAAAACAAAATGTTTCCTATATACATCCCAAATTAAACCTAAGTATTTCGTTCTTCGATTAAACTTCTACTTCCTAAAAGCAGAAAACGACAACTGACACAAATAGACTACTGGCAGAAAATATCTTGGAAAAGTAAAAATTAAAAATGCTAATTACAAGAAGAAAAATCTGCACCATCACTGCCAGTTGCTCTTGGAGAAGAATTTCATCTCAACATCAGGTGGCAACCAGATGAAGCTACAAAGTGTTGACTCTAATTAGAGGAACTCAAGTCAGAGCTTTAAGTGAAGATATGATCCACGCAGCAAACCCAGAGCTTTTCACTGCAAACTGCATTAGGGAAGGCATAAAACAGGAGGATCTCAGAGCCTGTAACTGCGCAAGCCCAACCTTCAGGCCATCAGGTTGTAGAAGGAAGAGCAAGATGTGAGGCATCTCTCCTTATTAGTTGCCTCTGGTAACCAATTTTCTGTCCTCTGCCCACTGTACCTGACTTTGATGTTACACTTCAATCAGCCTCAGCCTCTTCAACCAGTTTTTAGAATGCACGGTTTTCAATAGCCTGCTCGTTTCCATATTTTCACAACATCTAATTGCAACAGCACAGGTATTCACAACCCTAATTTTGCTGTGAAGAATTTTTCCCATCCCATCTCACAATGACTTACTTAGCTCATTTGACTTTTGAACATTGCCTAACATGCTTTTTGTTGTTCTACGGGCATCAAAAATGGAAGCAATATTCTAAAGAGTACTACAATATTTCTACAGTGCCAACAAAACTTACTTTAGTCTAGGTAGTCTGGGTAGTTTCTTTGCTTATGCCAAATTCCCTTTTCTTTATCTTATAAATTCCTGGAAATTTTCCTGTATAAAATTTGTATTGATGATTTGATATGACAAGAGAAGTCAAGTCCAAGTACACTGCAGTTTAGAGAACATTTTCAGTTTTCACAGGAAAGAGCTACTTGTCCTGAAAGTTCCAACCTCTAAATTTCTTTTACCATGATTCAATTTTTTCTTATCACTTGGTGACTTTGTTAGGGAATTGAGATCACTGCCAAAGATGTTTACCTCAATTTTGTTTCCAGTCCTAAATTAGATTCCCCCTAAACAGTGAATTAGAATATTAATCAGTTAAAATCTAAATCTTCATTATTAATTTACTAGAAACAATGCAGCACCCTGTAAAACATTTATGCAGCAGTAAACGGAGAACCACTTTGCAGAGATCATGACATGCTTAATTTACTACACAACTAAATATTTAATTACAAATGGTAGTAAAGCTGAAGGTGTTCTGTTGGAATTAAACAATCTTTTAAACAGTAGGAATCTTATTGTGGGCAGTAGCAGTAAAATTCTGAAACAATTGGTAGGAAACTTGCTCTTTTTTGTGGGGCTTTCCTTTACCAGTTAAGTGAAGAATCATGTATTTGGTTATCCAGTCTGCTGTTTACTGATAGGTCTGTTCCCGCCTGTAGTTTTAACATAAATGATTTTTAAATGGCATATTAAATTAATTGAAAACACAATGCACTTTGAGGCACTACATTTGCAATATAGTCTTGCTTCAATGCTTTTCTTCCTAACAGTACCATCTCTAATTAGGGTAATGGTATTTTAACATTCTGAATGCCTAGCAATTCTTTGTTTTACATTCAATTTTCAAAACACCCCAGGTACAATTTTTAAAATTCATTTGCATTTATGCATATATATATATATATCCACTTTATGAAATTGAACACAGACCTTTTGCAAAGCTATCTCAAGATAAATACATCCCCCCCAGTGTTGAACCCGAACAACTAATGCTGACGTGCATCATGTCTAATTAAGGTGATCTTTCTATAACAGATATTCAATAAATGTAGCAGATTGTTTCAGAATTTTTTTAAATGTTTATCAAGATGGTGAATGAGTAGTTCTTTTTTTTTTTTTTTTAACTATTTCTTCCTACTGTCTCCGTAACTCAGATAACTTGGCCCTCAGAAGAGGAATGCAGGGATGTTTTTTACCCTTATGAACAGTGAAAATGCAAAGAATAGACACAGAAAAGCTAGGTAGGCTGGAGGAAGAATAATAACAGAGTGTCCCATTTCAGGAGAAAGGTCTGTTCAATAGAATATTACACTAAACAAAGCAATCATGAGGCTATAAATGTAATCCTGAAAATAAAGGGTAGCAACAAGATGGCTTTTGCCTAATTTTGAAAATCCATTTCAAAACAGAAAACTGATACTTAAACATCATGCTAATTTTATTAATAATATTGAATATCCTGACCTTTTGCTACCTTATAAGAATACATGACAGTCTTTTCAAAAATAATTTGCCTAAAATCTCAAAAAAAGTTGTTAGCTAAGAAAACCACAGCTACATATACACAATTAATCAGCTAACAGGAAAAGAACATTATATTTAGAGTATAAGTAAACAATTTTTATACATCTTCCTTATGTCTCAAGGCTAAAGAATATTTCATAGATTTATTGCATACTATAGCTATTCAAGACTCTAAACAGAATAAAGTGTACACTTAGTAGCATGCCACTCATTACTCTGCAGCATCCTAATGATATGACCTTGCTTCCCAAAGGAACCTGTAAGATAAACTTTTTAAACAGGAGATTATCACTGTTATTAATATATCACTGGTATTAATCAGTCACTGGTGTTAATCAATCCATGTTCAGTTTAAACATCACTGCATGAAATATGGAAGAACTTAATGGAAGACAGACTAAAGTAAATTGAAAATATCTCACTCTAGGATTGAAATAAAGTTTTCATGCAAAGTTTGTTCATGAAATCCAAATCCAATTTAATAATGACAAAGTTATTGTGATGTTGAGTTTCAAAAAGACATGTGATAGCCTTGGAGTAGTTAAAACTGGCTAAGATTAATTAATTGGTTAACTAATAGGACAGCTCAACATAATGAGGCACTCAGCATAGTGCTGGTATCATCACTGTTCATCTCAGAAGCACTGAGCCGTGCCAGCTATGTACCTACACACACTTTCTTTGTGTCTAAACAATGTCTCACTCCTGAACAGACTTGCGAAGGTGGGAGTGGTGGAAATGTGAGGAACCTTGTTTTGCTGTTTTCTGAGGTATATGTAAGCTGCTGTGAAAAAGAAAGCTTCAGACTTCAGAACAGTTTGCAAATGCTTCACATGATACTGGGGCCTCCTTCCTGATGATAAAACATCTCAGTCTTCATGTACTGGCTAATCCCTTGGTTCTTTCCAGTTGCCTATCTGAAACTGTTAACGTATACTAGCTTTCCGTGATATGCACCAACATTTTAAGTGGTGTATGGAAGAGACGTTCTTTTTCACCATAGAAAAATGTGCCTCATTTAAAATAAACTGTCTTGAGAATCATATGACATGACAATAATTCTAAATTTTACTAAAGTTGTTTACATACATGTTTGGCGTGGTGCCTTCAAGTAAGAGCAAGTTACATATGTACCAGGTGTAATGGCCCATATTAAAAACTTGTAGAGAATTATTTGATAATCTACCTTAAGAACTAGTGTGAGAATTTTTATCTCAGTTTCCCCCCAGAGACTCTAATGCCAAAGGACAGAGTGCTTCTTGTCAGTGTTTCAAACTGATCTCTATTTGCAAACGCAGCAAGTGATGCCAAATGCAGTTCAGAACGCAAATCAAACAACTATTTTATTATGAGCTGTTTTGAATTTCATGTGCAGGACAGAGAGGCAAGTAATGAAAAAAAAAAAAAAGAAATCATGCTTGATTATCACATGACCCATTTCCATAATAAACTTGAATACTGTACATAAATGCAAAGAAATAAAAGTACTCCAATAAAATAATGAGTGCCTTACGAGTTAAATATCATATTCACAATGCTACACACAGGGATGTAACAGAACATGATATACAATGTAGACCAAAATATAAATGCAGTAGTTATATTACTTTTTCTTAAAAAAAAAAAAAAGAGGGGGAAATTATAAATTATTTATTGATATTGAATGAAAATGGGAAAAAGAAAAAACTTTTTCTTTGAAAAAGGATCTTCTCTTGTAACCAATGATATTAAACACACTTATTCATTAGAGCCAGGTCCAATCTTATTCCATTTGAGTAACAGTACGAGCACTCAAAGCAGCAATTAATGCAACTGTCACTGTGGCAATTGTTTTCTGAACATACCTGTCCATCTTGGTTTTGTTTTGAAGACAACAAGATGAAAATTAACTGGAAAAATTACTTAACCTGTTTCTAAGATGATCACAACCGTGGTTAAATCAGCAAACTAAAAACTGTTTTAAGTGACATGCCACAGACACCTATGTGTCAGGAATTATAGGCTCTGTTGTGCCTCACAGGCAAATACATACATGCCAGGATAATGCAAAAAGGGGAAAAGGAAGAGGCATCACCAATGTACAGCAGCCAGCTAAGATTAGAGTCCTCTTAGATTAAATTGGAGAGAAAGAGAGAAGATATTCTGTTCTTTGCAAAGAGCTCATCTATACCTGGTTAAGATATTTCTTTAATGAAAACAAAAACAACTAATTTAACCAAAAGTGACCCTCATGGCTCATTAGTTGCTACAGGTAGGTGCTGGGCCTGTGCAGATGCAATGGGTGAGCAAAACAAGACCAAAATCCTTCACAGATGAAAAAAATAAAAAGATTACAGATTAAAAAAAAATAAATCAAAATTAAGAATTTCAAAGGATTAACTTCAGAGTTTACTTCTGATCAGTATCTTATTTTAAAACAGCATTCTTGCAGTTTTTCAAGGTTAGTTGAATTTATTTATTATTACTACTATGGTGATTGTGAGGTGGCTGTGAGTTAAAATAAATCTCTACTTAGGCAGCTTATTCCTCCTGTTATATATTAAACGTAGTGCATATGGGATTATAACCAACTGCAAAGAAAAAAAGAGGAAAAAAAAAAAGACTTGAGTAACTATATGTTTCCAGATTAAATCACAATAAAAGAAAATATCTTAGAATTCCAACTGAGCTGTGCTAAAGCAAAAGACACAGCGAGCTCTGGATAATGGAACACTTGCATATTTTTCTTCACACAGTTATATGTGAAAAGATAAGATCTCTCCATAAAACTGTAAAATAGAGCACTTAGAAAGTCCATTTGAAAAGATTCCTCCAGGAGTCTGAGATAACTCCAGCATTTGTTTGAACAGATAATTCTGCAAATAAGTGACTCACTTTTGTCATCCCATTGAACTTGGTCAATGAGGGCTCTCTATTACCCAAACACAAATAAAACTACAGGTTGCCCTTACATGTATGGCAGCTACATGAGATGTCCCTTAGAGAAGCAGACACTTCTCCTTTAGCCAGGGCTATAACTAGACCTGCAAGTTTTATCACTTCATCACAACCCCAGTGGACTGTAAATAACTTGGTAAGCTTTGGTTTACAAGAGAGCACTTAAGAAATCTAAGGTATACATACAAATATTGAAAGAGAGAGTTCATCTTCTTTGGAATTATATATACATGTAAAAAAAAAAAGTAAGGAAAAATGTGTTTATCTGGTGTCATGTTTTATAGTTTCTTAATCACAGAGTTTCTATACTATGTTGCAAGTAATTACAGTTTCAAGTGAACTTCTTATCTCTTTCACATTAGATTGCTGGATAGCTACCTATCCAGTAAAAATGAAACAAGAATACTAGCCTAGAACTATGAGCTCTGCAATTAGCTGTGCTAAAATATAGATATGAGAATTTTCTGGTTATCAAGTGTCATCTTGATATGAAGAGTTAATTGTTATTGCCAGGACAATTTTGTAAAAATGATTAAATATGCCTACATTTATAGACAATTTCTTTTTGTTATACATGACAGTTTTGTTAACCTCTTAAGGCAATTATTCCTGGGGGTTTTTTTGCAAATATTTTATTGTAGGCTGACAGTCTGCTAAGGATATTTGATTTACCCAAAACAAGGCTAAAGCCATATACAAAGAATGAAAAACTGTTTGCTGGTCTATGTTCTACTGATCTAGTCTTCACTACAGTACTTTTAAAACTACTCACTTAAAACTATACTGTCCAGTTTCTGTGTATGACTTATGCGTAATCTTTGTTTTTATTTACAACTGGTAGTACAGAAACTATATTCTACTTGTATCATTACATACACACCTATTTTTTAAAGTTAAATTGTTTCTGTCTTGAATCATTAAACTAATAAATTAGTTAAATGGGAATAATAAACTGAACCTTATGGGGTAAATGTTATATATTTTCAAATACAGGATATCAGTTCTTAAAACTGGTAACATCTTTGGAGTAATTTGGTTTCTGAAAGCTAGAAAGACAATTCTAAAAATGTTATTCAGTTACAGAATAGTGAAAGTGAACTCATTTAAACATTTCACATGGGCCCTGTTGTTTTGCTCCCCCAAAATAACCTACAGTTTACCTCCTTTTAAAGAAGAATGTTGTCTTCAGATGTAAAAATCTACAAACATGACTAATCCTACAGTGTTTATAATTTGGGTATCATAATTGACATACATTCCATGTCAGAACAAGTACAAAAAAATCTGAACTGCCCCTTTGAAATTAAATGATATGGTGACTTTGGCAAGTCTTTCCCTACTTTTGATACTGACCCTTGAAAGCCAAATTCTATCAATAGAGTGAAGCATTATCAGAAACTTTTTTCACACTTCTTTAGCTCATTCTCTCAGACTGACATGATTAATTGCTCAGTTACTTTTCTGTACCTCTTCCAATCATTTAGAATACTTATTTCTGTAGCATTACCACATGCAGTTAACATCTCTTGATTTCTGCTTGATTGTGGTTTAATGAGAAAAATTCAAGACATCAATCTTTGCCTTAAGTTATTTTAGTTCCAATGTTCAAGTGATTACGTTTACTCTCATAACAATAATCCTTTCATGTGACAAACTCAAAGAAATTTAATAACTTTCATAAAAAGGGTAAGAGCAGAGCTGACTTGAAAGGACTTCAGTGGTTTTCAGGCAATATTAGTGACAACATTCCCTGTGCACTAAATATCTCACTACTTGAGGGCAAGAGCAACACTAGCAATCAAGCCAAGACAACCAGACCGAGATAGAATTTGTAGATAAAAAGTACAGTATATATTATAAAGAGTCTAGGATATATACTAATAAAAGCAATAAAGTATAAGAAACATACTTAAGATTTCCATGGCAACATGAGAACATAAAGAGCAATTAATAGGCATTATCCCATTCTACTTACAGGAAGATTTAGCCAGGAATGGTTGAAAAAAAAGAGTTCAACTTTCCATTTTAAAGTTTTTCAAAATATTTTGCTCTAGTTCTGAATTAAAATAAAGGTATTTAATATATCATAAAAATATGACAAATAAAAATACTGGTGCTCAATACTCAACTTCAAAGACATGTTTAACACACCTATGGCTGCCTGTCATCCTTTTCCCCCTTGATGTCATCTTTACTCTCCAGATAAAAATTCTAATGATGAGAATTCATGTCTGGTTATTAGAAGCCTAATACCTGATAGGAAGTCATAGAATGCTAGAATCCTAGAATGGCTCGAGTTGGAAAGGACCCTAAAGATCATCTCATTCTAACCGCCCTCCCACAGTCAGAGACACTTTCCATTCTACCAGGTTACTTAGAGGGCCTTCCAACCTGGCTTAGAACACTGATGTTCTTAAGTTGTATGTAGGTGTCAAAGAGATAGTGCCTTCCTGAAGGGTCCAAGTCATCTAACCACAACCCCTCCAAGGAGATGTCAGGCCAGAGGGGAAGCAAGTACTCTAAGGGCAGGGCAGGAGCTGCAGCGCTGCACTCAACAGCAGGTTAGAGAAGCCAGAAAAAAAGCCCAGGAGCTACCACAGATCTTAGTGGAAAGAAACCCCTACCTCCTCCATTTGGTCTTCCAAGTCTTCACCGCTTACTATACTTTACCCTTTCCCTTTCCGCAAGGCTCAAGATCACTTCTCCAGCACAGGCCAAGCCTTGGCTCCTGAGAGCTCCTATTTCTCAGCTGCAACACTGCAGTCACAAAGTACCAAGAACAAGCAGGTCACACATATTTTGGGGCAATATATGCCAGCTCTCCCAGAGCAGAGATTGACATATTCAGATGGCAATCAGATGAGGAGCAGGAAGGTATGGTGAGGTAAGAAAGACAGGTGAGGAAACTCCAGCTTTGAAAAAGATGGGGAGCTCTGGAGACACTGGGGGCCAAGTCCACCCATATCACCACAGCCAGACAACCTCATGCAGGTGCAGAGCATGCGCAGGGGAGCACCATGGTGTCACATTAATGCCACCTTAGGTCTTCCCACCAAGGACTTCCCCAGTCACTGAAGGGAACTTAGAAGATTATCTAATTCCACCCCTCTCCCCTGCCATGAGCAGGGACACCTTCCTTCCCTTGCCTTGGGGAAGGAAGAACACCCTGGCACTGCTTGTCAGCTTGGAAACTCTGCTTCTCTAAATAGACACCTGAGAGATCCAAGTTCAAGTCCTCTCTCTGCACAATTCAGGTCCAAAGTTCTGACATTTTGAGGAGCTACCCTGTCAGGTTGTGCATACGTGTGTGTGCACACATCAGTCCATGTTATAACCCTCTTTTGTCATGTGACACCCCCAACTTTCCTCCTCATCCTAAGAAAACAAATGGGCTCATACAAAATTTCCATTTCTTAGAAATACCCCTTAAAAAAATTCTAGACTTGTACTTATTCAAAGAAGTTAAGTGTAATAGAAATTCTCTTAGAGAGCCATAGTCTTCTAATCACCACTGTCCAGATCTAAGAAAATCTTTTGCACACATATGCTATTAGAATTTATTGCTGTATGCTACTACCTCCAGAAGCACATTAAGAAAACAATATTTAATTCAAATCATGCACATGGGAAAAAAGCTAATTATTCTTCCAGAAAAAAAACCCCATAATATGAATAAAAGACAAAAATAAAACAGGGCATGCCATTAAATGTTATTTTAATTTACTTTTTGATAGAACTATTTTCTAACTGTGTTCTCCTGTTACCAATGTATTGTACTGAAGATGTCAGTGTTGATCAGCTTCCAATCATCAATGGCACTTATTGAAATAGCATTCTGCTAAGAATGTGATTTTCTGCCTTTGCTGGAGAACACTATTGATACGGGGAAAAAAATAAAAAAATAAAAGTGAGCCCTGCTTGTGGGCTGCTAATTCTCCAAGAAAGAAATTTTGGTTTTTGTATAAGACAATAAATAAACATTTTACAAGGTGTTTCTTGTATACATACTGCCTTCTAACAAAAATAAATTTCCCATTCAAATACGCTATTATCATGCTCAAGCAATGTTCAAAAAAAGCTTTTTTCTAAAAATTATGAGGTATGGCTTGAAAGCTTAAATAAGATGGACCTGAATTGTCTTGGTTATTTTGAAAGTCCTATAGACCTGAACAAGTAACATTGTAATAAATTTATACAGAAATATTTCAAATAGCTTAAGAAAAGGAGAAAGAGACAAAATTGTTAAAGCATTCTTTTAGGCTGTGTTACAAGACTATATAGAGAAGAAAGCATTTTTTTAGTGAATACTGTGGCACTGCTTAATGAAAATTTTCAAGGTTATTGGAAAAATCTTTGACCATACACACTTTAAACAATACATACTAAATCTGTTTTTAAAGCTGCTGAGTGTGCCCCACTGTGTTAGGAGTGGAATATGTCCACTCATCCTGCCTCTGTCATCTTGGAGGAAGCCTGAGAGCAAAGATTCCCCTGGAGGGAGCCCCTCAGGACTAACGAAGATCCAGGCTGCAACTTTTTTTGCTCTCATAGCAACATGCAGACAACAGGAGAGTTTACAAGATGCCCTCTTTATGGAAATATGATTAATGACAAAGAAAGTTTGACATTCCCATGTAAAGATATCGTAATTTCTATTTCCTGTTATATATATTATGTGAAATATTTATATCACTATTATTCAAATAACTTCCCAATGACTGGCATATTTAAATTTCAAAATTATTACAGAGTACCTTTTTAACCACTGGGAATATTTTGCAAAAAAAAAACAACACCAACCAAATCTATCCCCATTCTCTCTTCCCCAACCACAAATAAAATATATTTTTGATGATAATTCTCTGTAGATGAAGAGCTTTTCCAGTTACAGAGGAAATCAGGCAAACATAGTTACTTAGTGGATTGGTGGCTGTATTGCATAGCATAAAACATATCAAAGAAATAATAAAGCAACCCATTTCGAAAGTCTTTGACTAGATCAAAGACAGCATCTACATCAAAAAAAAAAAGAGGAAGGCATCATTACCAGACCTATGAGGTAACTTTATCACATTATATTGAAGGGTTTTTTCCCCCTAATCTAAAGCTGAGTTTATAAAAGTGGAATTAGTCCCATTTTGAAAATGGTTTGTATGTTAATGTAGAGAAAAATTGAATGCAGGTCTACTAACTAAATGCTTTCTATACATAGAACATAAGGCAATTGTCTTGATATCCCCTAATTATTATTACTGCAAATTCTAAAACTATTTAAGTTTTGCTCATGGAGAAAGAAGAATCTTACCTGCAAGGACTTCCAGAAAACAACTGGTTAAACACAGTTCAATTTTATGAGGAGAAAAATACTGAAAGATAGTACTGACCAGTTTTACATTCCTATATATTTTTAAATAAAAAGGATGCACGCTGAAGCACAGTTTCAACAAGTACCATGAAACAAAATTCCCAAACAATTTAAATGCTTAATATGTTATTACATCCTTATTGGTCCTACACTAGAAAAAAATATACAAGCAGCAAACAGTCAATGGTTGTTTAAAAGCGTAATATGGTACTAGCAAAAATAACGCAGCACAGCAACAAGTTCACTGGAGTGGTCCTTTAACACATGACATACCAGATGTACAGCTGTTTATCCTGGGGGGACAAAAACAAAAAACAAAACAAATAAAGAATGGCACAAAGACTTTTGAAAGGATCTTCTCTTCAGTATTTAATAATATGCAAAGTATTGAAAGACTCTTGCATGAAATCAGGAATAGCACCATGTCATTTTTCATGGTATTTTTAAAAAGCTAAGCAGACACACAACGGGATGCCAGCAGGCAGCTTGCATGAGACATAAGGCTTTATATTCCCACTAGGAACGTACCTTCTCTGCTTTTGCCTTCCTGGCGTTGTGCACAAACCTGCGTCCCAGCTTCTTGGCATACCAGATAGAGGCAAACATTGTACTGATGAAGATTTCAGTCTGAATATGCAGCACACACANAAAATAGACAACCAAAAAAAAAAAAAAAAAAAAAAAAAAAATCCAAGCCAAAAAACCAAAACCAAAAAAACTTCCCCCACAACTGAGATACAGATCTAATGCTGGTTAAGGTCTCAACTATTCTGTTGCTTTGTCAGGTCCTCTCATGCTGCCTTCTGAAAAAAAAACAAACCACCCAGTGTGGCCAGTCTGCAGGTGTATTTACATATTGCCAGCAGGAAGTCCAGGGTGAGGCATCTTTGCATCCAGCTCACATCCAGTCTGCTAAGTGCCTGTCTGCAGTTCTTTAGCACTGTCACCACAAACTACATATGTGTCAGTATGAAAGGAAGCTGCAGTAAACTACTGTAGCAGACAGCTCACCTCCTCTTCTCCTGTTCTGAAATTTAACTCTTTGGTTCTCTTCGATTTGCCAGCATGCAACAGAAGCAGCAGCAGTTCAAATATGAGATACACAGAACTGCAGGAAAGCAAAGGGGTACAGAAGTGCCAAAAATAGAAATGTGTATTAACTGTTAAGGTGAAGGAACAGGTGTGGTGTTTTTGTGCTTCAGTGCAAAGATATGAAAGGAAAATTGATTTTACTTTGTTCTTGTGGTTTGGGATCTATTAAGAGGTATTTTTGTTCCCTAGTTTCAGTTCTCAACAGACAGGCATCATAGCTGCTCACTTCACTTGCTGATGTCATACATGATTTGCTGAAGGATTTAAGACTCAGTCAAGGGCTTATTTTTTTCTTTGACAATGGCTTCATGAAATAGAAACCTGATAGATTATTTTTTTCAAATTTCAAACTTCTGTCCTACCTAAGCATGCTTTTCCTTCTTCCTTTAATTGCAAGCTATTCTGCATTAGGAGTGGAGAAGCACCTTTGAACAGCAATTTTTGCAGCCCAACAGCAAAATATATTGTTTTCCTTTTGTCGCATACTTCAGCTTTAACCCCTGCACTTCTCTTCAGTTATAATCTCTAAACAATAAGCAGAAACATACTCTTTGGGCTCCAGACATATGACGAACCAGATGTTCCACCAAGTCAGATGCAGTATCAAAGCTGTAAACTTACAGGGCTTATAGTTATGTATTGCATTTTATAGTACTTGTATTATAGGACAAATCCTGACCAATGCCCTCCCACCTACAACTGGAGGTATCAACATGCCGGAGAACCACTGCTGTCCCGTGTGCAGGTCTGGATTTGGGGTGCACACATGCAAGAATAATTTCTGCTCTACTATTCTGTGGTAAAGAGCAAACCAAAATTAATAGATGCACAGCAAAGGAAAAACAGTCATAGCAATTTAGTATGGGGATCTTGGGGCCAAGGAAACACTTTTTCCCTTCTGGGATTTTCAGAGAATGGCTGAAACTATTTCCTCCAAGGTACATGAAATCCAAAGGGAAAATATTCTACTCCCACTTATAACTTACATAGAACATCCAAGTTACAGTAGCTGGATGGCATTGCCTGAGCTTTGAGCCTTGAGGCACATACTGCTCAATTTTGTTAAGATTATAAAGAGTTCAAAGAACTCCTCAACACATTTTAAAATGGTAAATTGGTTAACTAAATTTAAATTCTTAGATAGTGAGAGTACTTTGCCAAGGAAACTCCAAGGTGTATGTTTGGTTTTTGCTTGACATCTAAAAACTTCTGACAAAATATTTGGCAATTGGTGATATTTCTGGGAAGAAAATAGTTTCTAATTACTTCCAATTCAGATATTTAGTTAGTCCTGGCAGTCAGAAAGTTTTAAGACCACAAGACACAGTAAAATCATGTCTTCTCTGGAGTATGGTTGATTGCTACCTGTCCATAACACCACTCCAAGTTTCTGAACTCTAGACTGATAGTAAAATGGATCCTCCAAGGTAAGAAAACTTTTATTATGCCATTTAGCAGCCTTACAACATTATTCACACTTGTGGGATAACGGAGTGTCATATCATGGAGGGAAGGGAAGCTTGGAGGGTAGACAGATGGCCTGAAAAAGTTAGGAAGAAAACAGAGATCTTGTTTTGAGATGGGATACCACCGTAAGGAAAATGATGGTGAAAAAAGTACAGAAAAGAAGAAGCAACATCATTACACAACTTAAACAACACTATAAATGCTAAAGGAACAGGAAAACAATCTTACATAGTATATGCATAAACAGTAGAACACTTCTCCCATTCTGCTCCCATGTTTTTATGAAGAGATAAGTATAATTTGAAATCATTGCACTACAACCAAAAAGGGTACATTCTCCCAAGCAACAATTTATATAGTCTTATGTATATTCAGAAGCTGAGAAAATTGAAGGAAACACTCATTAAACAATAAAACCTCATTTTTATGACTTTTATCATCAACATTAGCAGCTTTACTGAACTATTTATTCAGGAATAATAGGGAGTAATAAAAAGCCACAATTCATCCCACTTAAAGGAAAAAAATAGAATACATTGTTCATTTAAAATAATGACAAAGCAATAGGGAGGTAATTTTCTCTACCCACTGAAAATGTTAGATCAGAAAGAATAAATCTCTCCAAATACCTAATTCTGATTCTAATCAGAAATGTAGTTTAACTCTTTGCACGCATTTGCAGATCTATCCAAACCCCCAAGTACAGCAATGTCCAGACTATAAGCCATTTCCTTACAGCTCCATCACACAGCAGTCTGCCATACGTTGGCAATAGCAGGTTTATTAGGTCTGTACTCGTACCGAGGGATTTTATGATTATGAATATTTTAATGTAACCATAACGAAGGCTGCATTTTACAGAAGTGCTACAAGCAGAGCTGCTTGAGAAGAAATGGAACTCCCAGCTGCTGTCTGCTCACAGGAGTAATATGTACTTTAGCTTGCTCACTGAAGTGCTACATTATAAGGACAGAGAGATGCATGCCACTGAGCAACAATATTACCACAGACAGGAGATAATCAGTTAAGAGCAGATTTTACAAGGAGCTTCTTTCTGCAAACGAATGTGTGGTTTTCAGTAAACCAAACCACTTCTAAACTATACATTAAATGCCATTCTTGTGCCTCTATGAGAAGAATTGGTCTTACCACAAGTGGACACATGGGTATAAGCACAAAGCCACTACGTTGTTGAATCCTATTATTTTTATGACACGGCTCCCCAACATCGCAAACAACAGCAATTGATGCTCAGTACCGAAACAGATGGTTGTTTCCAACACCTTGCCAACTGTTTGTATGCACTGAGCATCACCAGTATTTCTGACAGTTTGTCTCCTTTTTCAATTTTAACATTGCAGTTTTACTTGAACAGTACATGGGAAGAAGTGCGGCTTAGCTTTAGACAGGGTATTAATTTTCTCTTGTTAAGGGATAAATTCTCACAGTGCACACGTGGGGAGTCAACCTCCCCCTCACACACCTGTGGTGAAGATAGATGTTAGCTGTAGATTGTGTTTCTCTCCTACCTCTGTCTGGATATATACACACAGTAGTCATAAAACGTGATGACAGGGCCATTTAAAATAAAAATATGTTCAGTCATAAATAATGTCTTCCTTGTAAGAATGGGAAGACGGATGGAAATTAGTCATTCAGGATTTGCAGAACTCTGTTTCCAGTGAAATGGACAGGAGATGGAACAAGTTAAAAATGAAATACTTAAGATATAAAACAATCACTTTGCTTCAAGGTTTATTTGTTAACACGGCACAGTTGTGGGTACAGAAATAGAGCTGCTGATGAGAAACTAAGGTATCTAGCTTTTTTTTACTAGTACTAGGCAACAACAGGTATTGATTTGACTGACTGTACAAGCAACCATTTCCCATCGCTAGCACATTAATTATCTTACATAGTTGCATGATGCCAAGACATACTATTTAATGACCAGAATACTAGGAAAGACAGCAACGTAAATGTCTGCTATTCCATGGAGAAGATGTAAATTTTATGCACTCAGACCTTACAGTAGTTCAAGTAGATTGAAGTCCCAATGTTTTTTAAGGACTCGATTTTTCATTCTTTTCTCTAAGCAAAGGCAAATGGACTAATGTTCCTCCTCCTAATGTAACAGGCACTGGTTTTATGGGAAACACATAGCCACTCTTACAAGAAGGGTAGTTACCCTAGTCAGCACCACCAAAAGCTGTTCAGACTTCTCTTCTGGCCAGGGCAGAATCCACTCTGTTACAGATACAATACAGGTGAAAGATTATTGCAGAATAGAATAATCAAGGTTGAAAAGATTACTGAGTCCAACCATTAACCCAGCACTGCTCAATCCCTATAAACCATGTCCATATGCATCACATCTACATGAGTTGTAAATGCCTCCAGGGATGGTGACTCAACCACTTCCTTGGACAGCCTGTTCAAATCCTTGACAACGCTTTCCATGAAGAATTTTTTTCCTAATATTCAACCAGACCTCCGCTGGCACAACTTGAGGCCCCCACCTGGCTACAACCTCCTTTCAGGTAGTTGTAGAGAGCGATAAGGTTCCCCTGAAACTCCTTTTCTTCAGACTAAACAAACACAGCTCTCGCATCAGACTCCAGACCCTTCCCCTTCTCCATTGCCCTTCTCTGGACATGCTCCAGCACCCCAACGTCTTTCTTGTTGTTAGTGACCCAAAACGGAACACAGGATTTGAGGTGTGGCCTCATCAGTGCCAAGTATGTAAAGTTCTACTTATGATATTCTCTACCAGTTATGATGTTTCATAAAACATTATTTTTTTTTATAATAAAAATTTTAAAATTCTACCACTTGGCCCTGAATTTTAAAGAGGAAACCTGGCTTGCTTTAAAGCTAAGGGTTTCCTTGGAACATCTAAGTCAATGGTAGGAATAGAGTACAATGATGCTGAGAATAGTCACTTAGCCGGATGAAGAAATGTTGCAGAGAAGGGAACTAGAGGGAAAAAAAAGGAAGCAGAAGATGAAGGAAGATGGGATAAAAATGAGGGGAAAAAAAGTGAAAATGAAGTGCTGCATATTAAGGATGACAGAGGTTCATGCTCTTCTCTTCCAGTTTAAATTTTTCTACTCCCTTAATATTTCTTGTGCCAAATCTTTTCTCTTTAGAAATTATGCTTTCAGAAACCCAGATGTGACATTACAAGTTTGCCCCAGGTTTAATTTCCCCTTAAAACAGAAGATAATGCATGCATACATGTATCTCCTCTGTCACCTTTCCTGATGTATGGCAGGACCACCTTCTAGCACAGTGCATGAAGAATTTCATACACAATGTCACAGGACTTCAATGCAGTAAAGAAATGAAATGCAAGCATTTCTCCTGTAGATTTCCCACAGGAAGTGTGAGGCCCCAAACATTGTGTGCCTGCACCCTGCCATGCAATTATCACTTGTGTTTTTCTACTCTCCTGTTATTTGATGGGGTAGGTGGCACTCAACCTGCTATCTGTGGTGCAACAAGTCAAGAGATGAGAGCATGAGGAGTGCTACACAACCACATGAAATAGAGCTTTAACTGTGAAAGGACAGGAAATGAAAATGAAATAAGTGCTATGCTAAACACTGAGACTCAGCACATCTCTGTACACAGATATATTCTAGCACTTTACAGTATAATGGCATAACAGACAATGTTTGAAATTTAGGCAGTTCTTTTCCCTCTTTTATTTGTTAAGTCTTGGAATGGAGAAAAAACTAATTACAGCACTTAATTTTGATTTTAAAAATTGATTTTCCACTCTAGTTTTTGCTGGTGCATAGGAAATTCCAGCGAGTCACAGAAGTAATAAACCAACCATTAGCAGCCTAAAAAAAAATAAATAAAAATTTGAAAAATGCCACTTTATTCCCTATTTGTCCCTAGTTCAGCACAAATTGCTTCCTACCTCACCTTTCTCATTAAAATTTTTAAATTTCTTCCTTCTATGTTAAGATATCACAATCAAAACTGTGTATAAAATCCTCAGATGTGCCATTATGCTGCTTAGACCCGTATCAAATCACAGCACAGTGTATGTAGCACAGTTATGCATTTGCATGGCAAGTACTCCCACGGGAAATAACATAAACTACAAAATTTATCCTTGGAGAGGGAAAAAAAGAAGAAACCACAGACTGCAAGCAGTGCTTATGTGTGTCATCAGTACATTTTGCAAGGGACTTGCCAAATACAATCCTGAACAAAACTGAATTCAGTGTGGAAACACTTATATTACAGCTCTGTGTATATGCCTCCCATACTGTAGTATTTAAGCATATTTTTTTTCTTTGTACTTATAAATCACTCTGTGTGATGGTGGACTCTTATCTTTATTTCAGAAAGGAATAAAATTAAGCCACAAAGTGACTTGGTAACAGCAGGAGAAATCAAAGCATCTGCACACTGACTGGGCGCCCAAAATCTCCTCCATCCAAGCATGTGGCCACTAGGTTTGCCATGGCCAAAGCCAGGCAGAGATGGCATGCACTCTCTAATTCTGTCCAATGCCAGTCACAGCACTCCTGCCCGGATCCAGGAAGAAGCAGGAGGACTGGTAACATCCATTTACCAACTCACAAGGACCACTGAGATATACACTTTCTATATGATTTTTTTTTTAGGAACAGCAAGTGAGGCAGCCTTTAATGAGCTGTTCATCTCATTGCTAATCACAAAAGAACCCCCCCAAAACAGTTGAAAGCACAAGCCTGGGAATATACATCATCCTATCTTAAACATTATTTTATTCCTTGCTGATGACAAGCTGTCTTTTCTTTCAAAGACATCCTTAAATCTCACTTTTGCTTTATCAGCTCTGAGAGCAAAACTAAAAAGTCAGTTTAAGCAGAATCACTGCAAGTTATAGGCAATGTATCAGTGAATCACATGGACTCCTTTGATCCAGCATCATTTCACAGTTTGAGGCAAGTGTACGTAGCCCTTGTCCTTGTCCAAGCTCTCCAGAAAATTCTCATGCACATGAAGCTGGGTTGCACTGAATTATGAAATGTTAAAGAACTGCAAGTGATGAGATCTAACAGGATAGATATAAACTAACCTCATGCCACCATCTCCTTACAGGTAGGCACACGTATACCTGTGTAGGTTGAGCCCACTCAGCAGCACATTTCTGAACAGCAGCAGAGTCCATTTGCAAAACATGCACACCGTTCTTTGACAGCTCACAGGCTGGACTGCCTTTTTTCCCTCTCCCAAGCCTCTACCAAAGCAGCAGTTCTTCATTCTTAGCTGGGACTGTCTCCAGCCATATTCCGCAGTTGGCTGGATCATACCCCAGATGAGAAGTCCCTCCCCTCCAGAGGCTCCTGCTTGTCTTTTTAATGCTTGTAAGAGAACAACTCATGTGCAGAACCAATGCAACAGATAATGGCTTCTGCCAGTTTTCATTTCAGTTCTTGCTCTTTATCCCTGTCCTCAGCTTTTCTAGGCTGCCATCCTCACAGCTTATGGGAAGAGATCCTACAGTTCAACAGTTCAATATTACTTGGGAAGTTACAAACTTTCAGAGGCAAATTGTTAAGGACAACATTGCTGAACGCTTCAGGTGCTGAATGCAGGTTTAACAAAGCAATGTATTCCTGCTAAAGAGACAAAGAGAAGGGACATGAAGGAAAAAGATGTACTGAATTCCTCCAAATATAAGATGTTCTACTACTAAGTATGATAGGAAGACAAGAAGCCTTTATCTAGGATTGCCTACAATTATTGCTTCCTATGGACAGAGAGAAGGAAGATATCTCCTTGTTTTTCAAACTGACTCACCACATTCCTGTTGCTCAAGAAAAGCGAAGAGAGGACAGCCTAAAACACAGCAGACCAGGCACCAGGTTTTCTCCCTTAATTCTGCTAAAATTCTTCTGCATGAGATTAATTACTCTTTGCAAGCCAGCTGCTCACTCTTCAAGAGAAAAGAGTAATGCTCTACTGCACTGGGACAGTCTAAAGATAAGAGTATTAAGAAATGTGAAATGTTGTGATAGAAAGCATTATAGAAAGCAGAACATCTACCCCCACACTGGTTGATACAGAATCATACAGAATTCTGCTGAAAGGTCTGTTAGAGTCTATACCAAACCTGATTACACAAATGCTTCATTGTAATGTGACACATGAAAAGGTCCATTTCAGCAGTAACAGTCATAAAGGGTGGTGTTATACCCATTTTGACCGAAAGAGAAAGGAACTGTAAAGGAGTATGAGGTCAAGGACAAGAAGTTATTCTTCTTACACCCATAAGAAGATCTTCAGAAGTAGGAAAAAATATCTAGCAAATATTAAAATCTAAAATATAGATTTATTTAGCCTATTTCAGTTAATTAATTAATTATATGTTAGTTAAGGATAAGAGAACATTTTTCACACAATGTTTTCTTAATCAATATCACTCGAGTGCAAGCCCAGTTCATGTTACTCTCATCCCTTAGGAGAAACATGAGAAGCATAGTTGTGGAGTGAAATTTTTTGTTGCAGAGGATTTTGGCACTTCAAAAACCAGGGGAAGAATTGAGGCTGCATACAGCTAGTGAGATATACTTTGACAACAGATAAACTAGAGATGAAAAAAAAAAAACCACGGAAAAATTGTGATAGTTTTTTTAGGACAACAATAAAAAATAGCATCTTTCCAAACACTTTGAAGTTTTAAAATTTAATCTGAGTGTTTCAAGAAAACAGAAACTTTTTGGGTTCTCTAACCAGTAGAAAATTTAGAAACTCTTCCTTGAAATTGTCAAAATATATATCTTTCTTTTTCATCAAAAATCAGAACATTTCAGCCTTCTGCAGGGCTGTCAATACTGCTGTCTAAATTACATTTACATTTAATTTCCCTTGGGATCCCAGTCAACAGATATTTTTCAAATTTCTGTTCTGCACAACTCAGTAAAAGTACTTGCATTTGATTCATATGTCCAGCACCCTCAAAGATTCTCCCACACCTTTCTGCAAATTGAATTTTCCAAGCCAGCCATATTGGTTGTCTTCTCACATGTCATACAGGCAACGTGAAGATGCTAGAATGAACTCATGAGAACTTATAGAAAAGATCATAAGGAGACAAAGTACCACAAAGGCAAGCAATTCACTGCTTCTCATTGTTCAAGCATACTGGGAATCACCATATTTCATGCCTAGACCTCCCAGAAGCAGAATCAAAGCTGAATGAAGGATTGCTTCCCCACAGTTAAATGCAGAAAAGATTTAATATACCCAGATTTGCACAATGCGTCTCTGCCCTCCACACAGCGATGCCCCCAAAAAAGTATCTCCAAGGACTCTAGTTATTTTTCTATGGCTCTAAGGGAGCCAGCTCTACACTGTGCTGAACCAAAAGCTCTAAAATGCTTCCTGATTCCAGCCAAGATAATTAAGTAACAACCAATGTGCCAAAATCCCATTCCCAGGATTGGAGAGGAGCTCTGATCTTAAGAGAAACAATCTGTTCTCTCCATGCTCCCCCTCTTTGCCATTCAAAGTCTTGAAAGGTTCAGTGAAGGTAAAAGCCGTAAAAGGACCCAGACTTCTTATTATCCTAGCAGGCTCAGGCTCCTGGATACTGCTGGTTGTCACAACCTACCAGTCTCGTTATTAAAGACAGTTGTCGATCTGGGTGATTGTGAGCACCAGCTCTGATGCAGATTAGATCCTTAATACACCAAACCCCACATGCAATGGATAATAAGACGAGTGCTCCCAGTTGTCTGCCTACCTGGCACTAACACTCCCACACTCATTTTACTCAGTTATGCACATATCACTGCCAAAACTGTTATTTTGTTAAAATACCCTCTGACATGTCTATTTCCTCCTTTCAGGCCTATCCTTTTAAGAACATAATAGGCATTTATGCCTTTGTAGTTCCTTAAAAATAACAGATTAAGTACTACTCACTTATTAAGTCCTCTGCCTACAGTAATGCTGTAGGAAGACAACAAAAAGATGGTAGATTGCAAATGCATTACACAAATGTCTTGGTAATTTGATGTGATTTAAAAGATGAGATAAGCAGGCAGTCTAATCTTTCAGTCTCAGATGGTCTGAGTCTGAAGGGGACTGAAGGAATATACCACTTGATTATTTGATCTATTATAACAGTAAATGACCATTAAAGCTCAGGACAGAACATCACAACACAAACGTGTTATGTGAATGCATAACCTTGGTATTCTTCAAGGCAACATCTCCATAGCAATACATGAATATTCCTACCTCTGGGATTTTTATCAGGAGAAGTGTGTGGAAGAGCATGCTAATTCTTTGGCCTTGATTGCATGCTCAATGCATATCCCAAGCAATATATCATGGATAAATGTTACATGTTAAATCTCACACTTGTTTGCAAGTGACAAAGAGACACAGAATACCAGACAGTACTTGAGAAGTGACAATTTCCACTGTTTCTAGGACAGGGCACATAGCCCGGGATTTAGCCTCTACAGCTGTACATTTTGAACTGTGCAATGTGCCTTGCTGAGAAAGCTCTGTATTTTTAGTTACACGAGCACTGAGTATGGCACAATGGCAAGGTAAACTACATTACAAATGCAAATTCAAGAGGTTGGAAAAGAAAAAAAAAATAAAGAAATTGATTTCAAGCAATGTTTGAGATATATGCAAACAAAGTCACTTAAGTGAAACTGGACCAAAATTTGAAAGCTCGAGATAAAAACCATTATTTACAAATTACTCCTAAAGTTCTGGTCTTCAGAAAGCAAGGTAATTTCCCCCAATGCTTTTCTATGCATAGTGTGAGGGAGGCTGTTAAAGCTGATGTAATGTAACCTGAGCTACATTTAAACATCTGGTCTGTCTGCTTTATGTGCATTGATAGGCTATAGTCAGAGCAATCGATAGAGTCTTAAAATGCTATTGAATGTAATTTTTAATAACTGTTTTACTTATGTGTCATTCTTGGGCAGGCTTTAAAATCAGAATAGTGAGTAAAGTGTGACCCACCATAATATTATATAACATTGTTTTAAATGAAGTATATTCCTAAAGCGGATTTAGCTATTGTAAAATTTGTAATTGATTAGTACTATGCCCCACAATTTTCCCTGTAATCATTTAAAGAAATAGACATATTCATACATAGGATGGATAAAGTTATACTTCCGGTGGTCTGTAGGATGTTTCACTTCAAACAAAAAACACCCTGTAATTCCTGAGAGCTAAATTCTCTTCTTCAACTGATTTAAATGGGAGTTTTGCCTAAGAATAACATTTTTTCTCTCTCATTGTGGTAGAGCCTCTGTTCTTCTGCTTAAATGTATTTCAGAGTTTTAGAAACTATACAAGAATTTATAAAAGATTGAATATTCACTTTGAAGAGGGAGCCTGACTATTTTCATGTTCCAGACAGTACTGCATACAAAAACTAAAGGTTGCCTAAATGGTTTAGGCATTTAAAATATATCTAGCTTTTGTCATCACCAGAAAATAACCAACAAATAATTTTCCAGTTGGAAAGAAAGGTCAAAATATAGATTGCAAAAGTCATACACATTTGATTCATCCCACCGAATTTCTTTTAAAAGCATCAAGCCTAAGATATTTCAGAAAGCCACAAAAAGTAATAACTTTCACTTAATTAGGCTTCCCAATACGTGTGAAAGTATTTTAGAAATGTGCTACAGGGCAATGGAAATAAATATCGACAACCATAAAATCTCTAATTTATAAATAAATACTGATTCTGGAATTAACTCTGATGTAATTTATCCTAAAGGGGATAAACTATGAAGGAACCAGCAATTTGTCCTTTGCTCAATTGTGAACATAGACCATGGTATTAAACAATCTGAATGATGGCATTTTTCCTATAAGAACTCACATATTTTTTAATGATTAAATAATTTTCCACATCTGTGTTATGATATACATTACTATTATTTTTCAAAATGCAAATTTTAATCCTCACATATGATAGAAAATTTCTGGAGAGATAGCAGAGATTCTGGATCACATTTTTAATGTGAACTGAAGCTTTATATCTAAATGATTTGAAAAGCAAAAATACAGTAATGTGCACAACTCTAATTAGACTGGAACTGAGCAGAGCTGCTCAGCAGGCTTGCTTAACAGCTGGTCCAAATCTCTTAGGGAGGAGCATATTTTTACAAAACATTTTATGAGGCCACACACTGAAAGCTATACTAGTTCATTACAGAGGCAGACAGGTTGATTAATAAATATCAATTTTGCTTTAGGAATCAGAAATATAAGTGGTTTGCCTGTCCAAGGACACTATGCAATTTATTACTTTATGCTTATTTATATAACCTCATGCATAACTAGCCCAGAATTTTTATCAACTTCTCAAATGCTTATATTTGGCAAAAATCAGAAGTTAATAGACCCA
Source organism: Pachyramphus minor (assembly GCA_013397135.1). Taxonomy (NCBI): domain Eukaryota; kingdom Metazoa; phylum Chordata; class Aves; order Passeriformes; family Tyrannidae; genus Pachyramphus; species Pachyramphus minor. Next base: position 413,365 of record VYXB01001182.1, on the reverse strand, counting down.
TCCTCAGACAAAAAAAAAAAAAAAAAAAGAAAATGACAGTAAAATAGTTGAGCTAAGATGTAACAGCAATCTGTCTCCAAGACAAATTTATAGACAGTCTGGCAAGATAACTAGGGCAATAGGAGTAGAAAGAGAGAGGCCAAAGACTAGGGTGTGTCAGATATGCAGTTGTGAGTCATTTTATTTTAGATGTCATGACCTCTAACACAGCACTGCTGAAAAAAGTGTTAGCATTACAAGGTGTCAGTCTGGACAATAACTTGAAACATTTTATAAAAGCTCAAAAATATTTGGATATTCCAAGAGGTTCTTCTTTCTGGAGGCTGCTGGTTCTGTATTCTGGACAGAACAGTAGTGCTTTGTAGTCTTCAAGCATATGTATAAGCTGGATTTTCTAATTTTAATTTTATTTTTTAAAAGAAATCTACTTCTGAAATTCACTCAAAAAGGCTTAATACTTAAAAACAAAGCATTTTCTGTATACACACACTGTGAAAAAAAAAAATAAATTAGAGTCATAGAATGGTTTGGGTTGGAAGGGACCTTAAAGATCACCTAGTTCCAACTCCCCTGCCACAGGCTGGGTTGCTCAAAGACCCATTCAACCTGGCATCAACACAGTCTCAAGCTACCATGGCTCTCTTTTCTTCTCCACCTCTTCAATTAATATTATAGATTGTTACTATTTTCAACTATGTTTAATACCCAAACATTAAATATATAATACCCAAGCTGACAGCTCCCGGTACTGCTATAATAGGGACAATTGTCCCCAGTCATTGAACTCCAACCAGAGCATCTCTAAGTGTGCACCCCATTCCTTTTCCTCTTCCTTAGTCCTCCATCATTAGGGTAATAGGTAGCATATTAGCCCTATGAAATACAATATGGAGCATTCTACACAGAGGGGTCGAGGTGTATTACTTCTCTTTCAAACTCATCCATGTAAAACAAACTTGCTACAAATATACAGACCAGGTGCTCTTGTCTGTTGCCTGTCTGAAATTGTCAGTGTCCCTCCTCACTTTTTCTTCTTTCTTTCTTTCTTTTGTATTTGTTTATTTTTTGATTTAATTTATAATGTGTTTCTGCTTGATAAAAACTGGACACAGTGTCATTCCTTTAAAACTGGTATCATAAATCACAGAAGCACAGGACTACAGCAGGGGTTAGAAGGGACCTCTGGAGATCATCTGCTAAAGCAGGCTCTTAGAGTAGGGAGCACATGATCATATCCAGGAGGGGTTTGAGTACCTCCAGGAAAGGAGACTCCACATCTTCTTTGGGCAGCCTGCTCCAGTGCTTTGTCACCCTCAAAGTAAAAAAAGCTTTTCCTCAGATTCAGATGGAATTTCCTGCATTTCAGTTTGTGCCTGTTGTCCCTTGCCCTGTTACTGGGTATCACTGAAAGTAGTCTGGCCCTGTCCTCTTGACACCCGCCCTTGAGATATTTGTGTGCATTGAGGAGATCCACTGTTGGTCGTCTCTTCTCCAGGCTAAACAAGCCCAACTCCCTCAGCTTTTCCCCATAAAGAAGATACTCCAATTCTCTCACCATCTCTGTAGCCCTCCACTACATCCTCTCTAGTAGTTACTTGTCTTGTACTGAGGAACCCAGAACTGGACACAGCACTCCAGATGTGGTCATATCAGAGCTGCAGAAAGGGGCGGGATCACCTCCTGCCAATGCTCTTCCAAATGCACACCAGCATACCATTGGCCTCTTGGCTCATGAACAGCTTGTTGTTCCTCAGGTCCTTCTCTGCAGAGCTGCTTTTTAGCAGCTAACCTTTACTGCTGCATGGGATTATTCTTCCCCAAGTGCAGCTCTGCATTTGCCTTTGTTGAACTTCATTAGGTCCCTCTCCACCCAACACATCTCATTACTTCATTACCTTTATTATCCAACTCATTCAAGCATAGATCCCTCCCAACAGCTGAAGAAGGTTATCTGGCATTTGCTCTCCAAACTCCTTAGCCTGTACTTCTACCCTTAGAAATATTATGTTGTGAAGTAGAAATTAGGCAACTTTTTGAAATGTAACAAAACATCTACCAACTAAGTTGTTAAAGAAAAAAAAAGGTCAATATCATATTTATAATTCATTAAAGATCTGTCACTTTTCAGACATTCTTTAAGTGTCTCTCATTCTACCTCAGAGGTTTCCAGTTCGTGAGAGAATATTTTATGCCTGTGACGCAGGAACCAGAGAGAGTCTGGCTTAAAAAATTCTTCATCCTGACACAAAGAATTAATCCAAAAGAAGAGATGAGGGGACATTTTTTGCTTTAATAGTACATTTTTATTTTTGACTGCATAGGGTGCATTTTCCTACTCTACTCTCAAAAGGAAATACTGGGAATATAGCAGAATATGTGGGGGAAAAACCCCACCATGCTAAACCAGTCAGAAATAAGTTAAAAATTTAAATAGGTTTACACTTGCTAAACAAATATTAGTTTTTAAAAACATTTTGATTTTGAAGATTCTTCCAGTAATACGTCTTCTCAACTGCTGAATCACACAGACACACACAAAGACATAGATACAGCACTGTGCAGGAAGAGAAACTAGTTTTACAGCAGTTTGGCAGTTTGGCAACATTTCCAAACCAAGCAACAACAGTTTAGTGTGTTATACAGGCCTTGCTATTGCACATTTCCTCATCATTCCCTTCTGTAAAATCATAATTATTTGGGAAGGTCAGTACCTCCCATAGTGCTGTTCAAGCACTATGGCAGAGCTGACACTCATGGATGACACTGGGAAAATTGCCATGAGGAGAGAGCTACTACTTGCTTTCTGTTGTTTTCTGTTTTGTTTTTGAAAGAAGCCAGAATAGGTCTTATTTGGCTCACATTAGTCTGTGCCTTGGTATCTTTACAGTTATTCAAACCATCTCAGTATTATATAGTATAGATGGAGATCTTAAGCTATAGCTGCAAAATAATTTTCAGAAATGTTTGCAAAGCAATTAGTTGTCATAAATTCCACAATTTGCCCCTAGACCAAGATTCTTTCAGGTGCTGTTTCTCAATGAATAATCAAATTCTGGTTTGTTTCAAAGCCATTAATGCCTGCCAGATGCTGCACCCTGTAGTACATCCTTCCTAATTGCTGGATTGGGACCTGATGTAGACTGCATTGTCCCCAGAATGAATCAGCAACTACAAGCTTCACTCCAGGCCCCATCTCCTGCCAATGCAGAATTTCTGGGATTTCCGAGAGCTCACATAATCTCAGACTAGCTATCACAAAACCAGCAATATAACATGACTGCTATTTTTCCACTATCATGGGACCTGTGATACCAAGCTTGGACTGAGATAGCTCACTTTTAGATGTCTAAAAACTAGGCAAATCACAACTTGACACAGCATTTGTAAACCTCCTACACTACTGAACAGAAAATGTTCACTTGCGTTTTTTTCAGGAGTTGACAGGAATATGTAATTATATCCCTTCTGTACAATTAATTATGATAGTTAAGAGTAACACTCAAAAGAAGATTTGATTTAATAAGATTGGTGACATTCAAAGATATCTTAGTCTCAGTATACTATTTTGACTCCTGCTTCCACTGGCTTTATAAAAGAATGAGTTGAAAATATTTTGGTTTGTGTTTCACAGACACAGTGGACACTCAGTGGACTTAAGAGAAGTATCAGATCGTGCAAATATGTTTTTAAAAATCAAAGTATACATTCATGCTCTGGGGCCGTGCACTCTCAACAATTTTTTGGAATTTGGCTGGACTTTCCACTAACTACTGAAGAAAAAACCCTTTTCTTATACAGGACCATAAACATAAACCTCCCTTATTGTAAAGCAAATCATGCCTTCAGTTTGTTTCAGGTAGTATATTTGGTTTCTTCACCGGAGTGTCTGGTTGCAAGTGTAATCATGTATTTGAAGATGCTACTTGACAATACCAAGGGTAGTCTCATTTAAAGTTTGTCCTTGGTCCCAATATTTAGGAATTGAAGTTCTACAGAAACTTGGTGGTTTAAACATTGACCATCCTTTCTGTCCCTACAGTTTGAGGTGACTCAAAAGGGTGGCACCTTATTATGTGTTTCCCACCAGGGAGAGATAACCCCTATAAAGATTAATGTGCTGCCAGGCTACTCTACCATCCCCAAATGTATCACTTTAAAATTTCATAAGACTTTTTTTCTTTCCCCACTAAGCAGAATAAAGCCCACAGAGCTTTCTCTTGCAAGCTTCAAGAAAGCCATTATAAAACATGCCAATACCAAATATATTTCCAATATTAGCATTCATTTCACACATGAACTCTGAATAAGTTAATGCACAATCCAGACTTCAGACTAGATTTTTCTGCCATGTCAGATTTCATTATATTATAGTTTACCTCAAAGGATATATTCAGGATATCTTAGTGAAGGTTATTAGCATTGATTTATACATTTTTCAAAAAAAAGTATCTAAAAAGGCAACGAAATAGTTAAGTTGGATGCTACTGCACTTTATTAACTCACTCCTTGATTTTAGTATTAAGATGAAAACTTGATCTGAAATATGCAAAAGACAGGAATTTATTATGCATTGATGCTAGAAGTTATGTATTAATTACAGGAATCAGAGAGAGATTTGACAGGGAACGAAAATGTCAGTCTAATACCAATTCTGTGAAGAGAATTGAAAGCAAGCCTCCAAACCCAAATGTTTTTCTCTTACAGTAATCTCAATAAAAAAGTTTTTGAGTCTTTAATTTATATCTGAAAACCTGGAGCTGGACAGGATATAGAAAATGGAGAAAATTTACTGAACTAATATTTTAGTCAGCATAGATAAAAACTGAAATTATTTCCCCATTTACCTCCTTGCTTTAGAGATCAAAATCATGTTTCTGGCTTGCTGATACAATTATTTGCTTGTACGCTTGCCAGGCAGTGTGGTACATATCCATCTTCACTACATGCTACATGCCAGCAATTGCTCTGCTTGGGGTAGGCAGTTGGAAAGCAATCTGTTAAAGTCCACAGCATGATTCAAACCCATTCTCCTCTTCTCCTAACACCTTTCTCATTGAGAGCTGTCTTAAAGAGCAATCTCTCTCCGTCAGCACATCTCCTTACTTGAGCCTGGCCAATAGATCTTGTGGTGTACACGCAAGTTTTTAATTTATGCTTTCTTGGTTTAGAAGGTTTTTTGATGGGCTTGCAGAATAGCACAAAAATGAAAAACTACTTGGTTCTACCTCAGCTAACTATATATTTTGTTATGATTTGGATGACCGTTACCCAGCTATTTCTCTAAGCAAGCTGAAGAGCCTGGATATTTCATCAATCTGCTAAGATAACCCTCATTTAAATCCTCATGTACAGCAGAAAATATTTAATATTGCAATCCATCACATGCCTCCCTTGCCGGTGTTGCTACACAGGGAGTTTGTTGTTTTGTTTTGGTTTGGTTTTTTTTTGAGATCTACGTTTGTTGCCCAGAGAAGTTGCAAATACCCCATCCTTGGAATTTCAAGGCCAGGTTGGATGGGGTTCTGAGCAACTATGGGAAGGTGTCCGTGCCCATCCATGGCAGGGGGGCTATTTCATTAAATTTTAAGTCTTATTAAAAGAATGCATGCACTCTGTAGATATGATTTCAAAAATGTCAGCCTTGCAACTTACCCAAACTCCTAAACTAGGCAACAATACGTGATCCCTATTACTAGGACAGACAAGTTCCCATCAATGTCTGGTAACACGACTTCATCACTCATCCATCATGCTTGAAGTCCTCCTGTCCTATTAAAGCATGTCTAACTTGTTGCAAACACTTTACTTCAGAACAAAAAGATCTATTTTTTATGTACAATACTGATTATTAGTGATGGGACGGAATTGCTAAGGTACTGAAAGGGAAACTGAACTGATCTACTGACTCAGCCATGAAAGTATGCAACTCCCTTCCCCACTCCATTGCCTTTGTTTCATCAAAACATCAGACAATAGTAATGCTGATCCCTACTGAGCCTTTCAAATTATGCAGATTCAAACTGCTTTATAGTTCAGTAGAATTAAAGAAAGGTAAGACTTTATAGCATTCATTACATCTAAAGGACATAATGAATAAATGCATAGTAATTTGTTTAAATTTCCAAGAATATATAAAAAATTATTTGTAAACCTCCTCCCCCTTTTCCCTTCAGCCTTTCTTATTTTATGATAAAGAAACCAAGAGAGAAACCCATTCGTTCATCATGACAGTTCCCCTCTGGCTTACTCCCAATAGATTAATTTCAAATTACTAATTGAAATTAAGAAAGAAATGTAGAGCACAGATGAAGCTAGTATGAGTTTTACACTTGTGATTCCAGAATGAAGACTTTAAAACCAAAGAAAGCAATTTGAGAATGGCACCAAACTGCAAAACGGCTCTGTAGATAACACAGCAACAGAACAGATATCTCACCAACACCCGCAGCAAAGCTTAGCAAAGCTATGTTTCAGTGCAGCTATTGGGGGCACTTCTGCAAAAGATTTTTGTGCTGGGATTGCAAAACCCAGTGTCTCAAATTGCAAATACATGTTGAATATAAAACTAACACTGAAAAGCCAGGAAGTACTTTCCAGAGAAAGGGGTAGCAGAATTTTCATTTTCACTGAACTTCATTAACTAGGTTTTAATGATCAGAAGTTCCTCTCACCCAGACATAACATATAAAAAGTTTTTAGCATGAAAAAAAAATAATTAAGGGGACTACTTAGCACATATGAAAGAACTATCTTCTAGTCACAAGCTTCTTTTTTATCTTACTACGCTTTAATTCCTATACTTTATTCTATACTTTTTTCCTCCCAGAGCTACACTTTTATGTCTTAAACTAGATGCAGAGTTTGGAGGCTTCTAGCATCATGCTTTAGGCCTACTCTGTAATTTAACATAATTTGTTATAACTGTTGGAATTTTTTAAAAAGATTTCAAGGCATAATTCTTAGAATAAAATATAACTCAAAGATTTCTTGATGATGGAGGGCCCAAGGGAATTCAGATTTGTCTTTATGTTCAGCTGTCAAGTGATGGTCATTTATCTATACAATATATTACATTTTATATCAACTTTCTCTGATTAGTATAATTTTTATCTCTGAAATCCACCAGTATTCAGCACAATTCAGATATAATTGCAGAATAGCTGTTGAGCATCTTTATGTAGATTTGTTAACCGGTAAGATATGCACCAAAACCCAAACTTAATGGAGCAACCTAAACAGAGAATGAAAGGGTTGACTTCTTCTGCTATCACACTAAATGGCCAACACTCTTTTTCTCTGTGTGTGGAACATTGCAGGAATGCTTATGTTTCTCTTTTGCTATTTGTTTATCTTTATTTAGTTTGCTTATCTAATTCTTTCAAAATAAGCACCTTTTTTCTCTCATCTTCCTCATTTCATTTTTGTCTACAAAGACAGTCAGCACTATATAATGAGGAAAAAGAGGTGTTAACTCTTTAAGGAGGATGAAAGTAAGAAATCACAAAATGTTGCTTACCCTTGTGTGTGGTGGAATATATTTAGTGCAGATAGTCTGTCCTTGGTGAGAGACACAGAACAAAGCAATGGAAGATAGGTAGAGAAAAAAATTTTTTCATTAGGACAAATGAAGATAGAAAGCAGTAATGTATTATTTTTTGTCTCTTGTGCAAGGGAGAGAACAGAAGTCAAGAGCTGTGTGTGAAGTTACCATCCCCATGTTAATGGTTTGATATTAATATTTTTTGGCATCATATCAGAATACCAGGAGCACAAAAACTTTTCTGAGAAAGGCTGATGAACAATTAATCACAAAATCATAGAATGATTTAGTTTGGAAGGGACCTTAGACATCATGTATTTCCAACACTGCTGCCGTGAGCAGGGACACCTTCCACTAGCTCACGCTGCTAAAAGCCCCATCCAGCCTAGCCTTGAACACTTCCAGGGGTGGGGTATCTACAAATTTTCTGGGCAACCTGTTCCAGTGTCTCACCAACCTCACAGTAAACAATTTATTTCTTATAGCTTATCTAAATCTACTTTTTTTCAGTTTAAAGCCATTGCCCTTTGTCCTATCACTCCATGCCCTTGTGAAAGGTCCTTCTCTAGCTTTCTTGTAGGCTCCCTTCAGGTACTAAAAGGCCCCAGTAAGTTCATCCTGGAGTCTTTTATTCTCCAGGCTGAAAAATCCCAATTTTCTTAGCCTTTGAAAAATGAGACTTCCCTCAAGAGCACTGTGGGAAAAGTACATCTACCCAAAGTAATGGATATCAGGATACTAGAGGTAAAGACAGCACAGTTACAAGCAAATCAGCATCAGAACGAGTCAAAAGAAGGTGAATAGGCCCTGCTATTTACCTGCTATTACAGAAAACATCCAAACTGGAGCTGGAGGAACAGAATGCAAAACCTTGGCTCTACTCTGCAGCCACAAACTGGACAGGGGCTTGTTTCAACACTCAACAAAACAATGCCCTTTAGGAGCACATTTCAGAATTAATGTCCTAGCACAATAATGAAAATGAATATGAACAAATGCTGCTTTTTAAATTATGTGTAGGATCAATGCTAGCATAAATTCTGTCCGGTATCAAATACAAGAAAAATAGCCCAAAGAATATGATAAATCAGATTGTTCTCTGAGTAAGATAAAGCTTAGCCTGGGCTTTGCTGTGTAGCACATCCACAAAGCTTCATTAGCCCTAATGCATCAGCACCAATAGTAAATTGGAATAGACAAACATTTCCCCAACAATATATTAGATTTATGCTTCATTTTTGATAAATTACAATGAAGAGAAAGGAGCCAACCCTGAGAATTCTCAAGTGGGTATTGAATCACTGGTCATTTCACCCTCAAAAAAATTTGAAATTCAACAAGAATTTTTAATTGAACCCCCTGGATTTTAGCTTACGATTTAATCTACCAAGTTGCTAAGGCAACCAACGATTATAGCTGCTGGGCAAAATTCACAGAATTGTTAATCGATCTTAATCTGGATACGCTGCATCAGTAGTTCTTTCACAGGGTAAACAGACAAAGCTAAGAAAAAAATCTGAGGTTAATTCTTAAATTACAACGTACAGTGACACTAGAATTACAAATATGCTTTTCATAATAAACATCTCTATTAGAAATACCATCTTTTAAACCAAGTGTTCAAACAGAGGGAAATCTTTTGCTGAGGTTTGTGTATCACCCAGCAGTGTGTGTCTCAGAGACATCTAATCAATGAGTTTTTTAATGTGCTCGACTCTCCCTCTGCTCTGAAAGGGGGAGAATGGATTTACCCTAATTGAAGTTTACAGTCATTATTATGATTGTGTTGGAGAATAACCTTTGTATGGTGCTACTTTCAAATCTGTGTATTATTTTCCTGGCCCACTGTATAAAGTATAATGACCAGCCAAGGTATGGTCAAGAACTTTTGCAGCTCTGTTCTTTATTCTGTTTTCATCATGAGCATTAACCAATCACTGAAGATCTCCGTGTCTGTTCCAGGCTCCTATTTCCTATTTTCCTATCCTCCAGTAGACTGATGCCATTAGACTTAGTTACTACAAAGGGACATTGTAAGATCAACTAACTAGAAATTTATTTTAAAAATATTCTTAAAATCAAGTGTTGTGGTTAGCTAATATATAGCATATTAATTTTAATGGCCAACAGCAGTTAGACTGAAAATTTATTTTCTGTTATATGGACCCATTAAGTGTCCATAAATTTATCCATAAAGATTTCACTAAATTAGCATTTATGAGTGTAGTTGCATTCTGGTTTAGTCTAATTCACTTTTAAAGTGAGCAACTAAGCCGTCTGAACATACTCTGTTAGTGTCTTATTCTTGGAATTTCTTGGAAAAGATGTAGTTAGAGTATAGTAAGGTGATATTTTGCACAACAAGTCAATGTAGTTATTCAATATATTTATTTATTGTTACTTAAACTAATATTTCTAACTTGGTGACTGCCCTTCACACTGTTTGCCTCATAAAATCTAGAGTATCTCTTGTTCACTTGGCATTCCTCAACAAATTTAATCTAGAATACCCAATCTGCAAAAATAAAACAGGGACTAATGCCTATGAAAAATTACCACAGAAAAGCTTCCTAGGTGAAGGACCAGCATAAGTTTCAAATAAATGCATGTGAAAGACCTTTTGGACTCCAGTAGTCAAACAAGAATGTTGCAGGTATACAAATGAAGATGAATTTTCTTTGGCAACTGATACAGATGTCTTTCAACACATCCTGGAATTTATGAAATTTTTTTTAATGGCAAATAATCCTCTCACAAAATTCAGAGATATGATAGGTCATTAACCCTTTTGATATTTAATAGTCAATTAATATTGCTTGCGGAAATAGGGATTTGGTCCTCTCCTGTAGCACCCAAAACCAGAAGCTCTAATTCTGTAAAGCCACACAAGTGTAACTCACCAATGAACTATGCCCTCATGATTCTACTGCATGAAATACTAAATGAAATAATGCCCCAAAAGAAAGGAAAACCGTGGATCTGCATTTCAGCTGGAAGTGTAAAATCAACTTCCTTATTTGCTTCATTCTATTTGTTTATCCAAAAGATACACTTTTTCCAATTTAGATCTCAAAATCAAAACTGTACTGGATCAGAGAATCATAGAGTCATAAATGCTCTATGAAAAGACCTCTAAATTCTTTGAGTCCAACTATTAAAAGTTTTTGATGGAAAGAGTAAAGAAGAACGGAACTAAAACCGGTAGCATGAAATTGTTACTTTTTTAATCCTTCTAATTTGCTCATCTATGTGTCTCACCTCTTCTTTCATCTTCACAACAACTTCTTCATTCTCTCTCAGTGTTTATAACAAATTCCTCATTTGCTCCAGTCTCTTTTTATTTTATCTACTGTTAATTAATTTTTTTAAGACTTCAGCCCCCTCTGCTTAATTATATACTACTTAGTAGTAGTTACCTACTACCTTCCTTTCTACCTTACAGCAGTTGCTGTATTAAAATATATTTTCTAAATATCTCTCTGAAGAAACTTGTCTAACTGTTTTAGCTAAAAGAAACACTGTAATGAGGAAAAAAATGGATTATCTTAAAAGGCTGAAGCTAAGAAATGTATATAGCTCCAATAGTATGTTTACATTTGGACTCAATGATCCTAAAGGTCTCATCCAACCTAAATGATTCTATGATTTTATGGTATCTTTTAATAAGATTTTTAGACTTTTTTCCAAATATATTATATAATACATATAAATTTGCACATATGTAAATATGACTATCAGCTGCCTTTTAGCCTTCCTAAGCAAGTTAGAAAAGATAGAAAGCTTTAAACTAATAAAGGGATTTCTGTCTGAAAGATGGAAATAAAATTGTGCTTTCATTTGAAAATTATGATGCATTGAAAATTCTTAATAAATTATATGCAATGTCACGTAAATAACACAGCATGCTACTTGAGAATAATGCTTAAGAATTCACAGCTGAAACACTATAAAGTGCTTCATCATTTTTCCAAATCATTCATATAAATAAATCTTAAAAAAGGCCCTTAACTGTAATCCTCCAAAGCTTTTCCATCAGGACAACCCAGTTTTAAACCTTTTTCTCTCTTATCTATACAAAGTGAGAGGCAGCTAAACAAAATATACTACTGTGCAATAAATGCTTTTTCATCTAAAACACATCAGTACAACTCCCTTTGAAACTCTATTTTATACCAGATGCCTAATTAAAAAGGCACATTGTTTATGCAATTTTAACAATATTCCAAGTAATGGACAATAACATGGCTTTTAGGCTGAAATCCCCATCGACCTAATCAGGACTTCTGCCAAAATACAGATATGAGCAATAACAGCTACGCATGCATGCACTTACAACAAAGCATCATATTAAACACTTCGGGTTTGCTGCTTTCATCACTTGGTATTTCACCATCTTTTCTTTACCACATTCCAAAATTACTTGCTCACACTTGACAAGAGTTATATTTTGCCTGTCTGATTCTCAGTTTTTCCTTTACTGTTGTTAATTCAAAATGTCATGACAGATCAGGCATGTATAACAATTATCATATAGAGAGGAATTTTTTTTAAAAAAGCAAACCAATGAACTATTTAGAAAGGTAAAGTCTATAAAAGATGACTCAGGCAAATAGCTTATGAATGACATTTTATAAAGCACTTGTCAGAAAATAACGTCTACATCCTCTCTAATTAACTACACGGTATGTTATAAATGTAAAAATAAAAGTTTTGTCATTTCCTTTGACTCTAAATATAAAATAAAATTAATATCTGCAGTACTGTAAGTAGAACCATTCACAGAAGACTGGACTTTAGAAAGCCTTTCAGAGTCTATTGAATCCTGTCTTTTTTTGCATTTGCTGAGGGGTGAGTGGGGGTAGAGAGGGACAAGACTGCAGCCACTGTAGAATGCAGCATAGCAGAGGTGCACAGACCTATGAATTGGTAATTCCAGGATACGGATTCAAGCTACAGTGGAGTACACCATATGTGATATCCACTAGGGACTTTTACACAGCTTTCACACTTCCTGAATGCACCCTGACCTCGGAGCTGGCTGTCAGCATACCAGATACCTCAGCTGCAAAACTTAAGGACTGAAAAATTTAAAACTATATATATTTAAGTGCATTCCCAAATAAGCAGTTATTATATTGTGCTATTATTTATGAGGATATCGGATGCAAGAGACTTGTTCCACTTACCCTGGATTTGTAGAAAGCCAGAAATGGCACTTCTCATCTCTCCCTTCCAAGTCATATTATCCTTGCGTTTGGACTATGGTGCTGGAAGGACACATGATGACTTATCCTTAGAAAGCCTGCTACATGGGGAACGCTAAACAGCCTGAGCATTTCCAAAACCAGGTTTAAACATGAGTGACAAGATAAGTGAGCCTCTGCTTATTCTTCTTGCGGGGGGCGTCTCATGAACATTTATCAAATAACGCACCATATCCTGCCAAGAGCAGAATGGGAATGCAGTATGTATGTGGCAAAACTGCATATTTTGCCAACATCAGACATAGATGATTCATTGCATACTCTGAAAGAGTTTACTATTCTAGAGTTCACAGTCCTCCATGTGGAAATTTTATATAGTTATGGTGAAGGTAACTTTTATTCTTTATCTTCATAAATCAAAAGAAAGATTCAAAAATAAAAGTATTGCAGCATGTGTTCTGAGAAAGTCTGTACATATTTTGTCACACATACCTTGTAAACCTTGCAAATAATGGGTTATTCACTCAATAACAGAACAAAGACAGAAATCAGGTCAGCTAGACCTAAAATATTTCATTCAATCTAATACAGAAGATTTTGTCTGGAAGAGGGAACATTACATCTTTTGCTACATTTACTTTTGGATATTTTGTTCCATTTTGGAATGCCAGTTTGAAAATACAAGTCCCAAACTGTTTTGTAGCTCTTAAATAAAATGTTTTGACTTTTTCAAAACAAACCTTACATTAAAAATGTCAATATAGAACACTATAATTTCTGACCTTATTTTCTTCTTTATTCAGGTGAAATTTGTTGACTTTGACTTGGAAGTTTTAAGGTAAGACTGAAATAGCTTTTTGTGGCAAATTTACTATTAAAAATGTAAACATTATGTGTAGCTAGATTCATAGCTTAAAGCTATTATTTCTGACAATAAATATGCACCTCTGATTTTGTTCTTATTTTGTACTGAAAACTATAGTTTCGTTGCAGCCACATCACTTAAAACCAAGAAAACGAAATAAGTTCTTCCCCACATTTAAATATGATACAATTCCTTAAACATTTCAGAAAGATCACAAAATGTTTACTAATTTCATCAGTCTGCTTCTGGAACTAACATCAAACTGTACAGCAAAACTAACAAGATACCATCATCTTGTAGGATCAGCTTTTTTTGTTTGGTTGTCTTTCTATAAACCAATAGAAAAAAACCTTACTAATTGTATTTGCTCTATCGCAGTAACTCTGGAGCAAGTGAAGTTCTGCATTAACTTGTGCAACCCCTAAGGTGACATCTGAAAATTCCTCCTTCCATTTATATGGAGTTTTGAAGTCTACACTGAACTTAACAAAATGGTTATCACCAGCTTTTTAAAAAACGAAATTAGTAGACAACCAAGCTACTTTCACTAAAATATGATTTGTTTCTCTCAATATTTGATCTCATCAGTAAATTATAAGAAAGCTAACTGAAATGTTCCAAACAACCCAAGTGTTCTCAATCATCTATTTGTTAGAAAAAGGTTAAAGTTTTGTTAAGAGAATGATAAAAATACATCATAAAATTCACATGTAAAATTTCAAATGATACACACCATAGCATTTTATTTTGATTATACATCCAATAAGCACATGTCTATAGTATAAAAATATAGTAAATTAGCAGTGGAGGGTCTTATATAGAGTGAACTGTAAAGAACTGAAAACAATACATCATGTTTTGCTTCCATGAAGCATTAAATACCATACTGTTACCAACACAACGTTTATTTATTTGTTTATTTGTTTGTTTATAGATTCTGGTAGTCTAGAGGCATAGAATGATAATTATACAGTAACATACTGTATAATTATATTATATTATATAATTATATTATATACTGTATAGTTTCAGTTGCCATAAGACCTTTGAGTCCAGGAATCAAAAATAATACAAATAAAAGAAAGTCTTTATTATTTTGCAACAGCTTGCAACTTTTAAGCACATGTAACCGTGTTAAGTCACCTCTTAAGAAGGAATTTAAAACATTGGAGCTTGTTTTTTGTCCCTTCTGCAGGTTCCAGAAATTATCCCTGAGCTAGCAGATTTCTGGAGTTTCCAATCTGCACAACCTTGAAAAGGTTATATATAAGAGGTTATTATGTTCTATTAAACACAGACCTGTTTCATCAGGCAGAAAACTATGGGACAGCAGCAGACATTGTACTCTACAGCTTAACTGAAAACCTTACTAAATTATAACCTCCTATCAATGTGCAAAGTTCCACATGATAAACACGTTCTGGCTTTTTAATCTCCTATCTACAAGGTCCTGATTTTTCATGTTCTCTCATGAATATTTCCAGATTCCAAATAAATAGACCCATAAGCAGCAGAATAAAAAAAGACATCCCTTCGTATGGCTTTGAGCTGTGTTAAATTCTGATGGCTAACAAGGTATTAGCTCCAACATAAATTTCTGTTGCAGTGAAATTTTACATTTGCTATTTCTCTCTCACTTTGCCACCTCTTAAAGAATCACAATACTTAGACGGTATTGATTAACTAGTATTTATACCAGATGAGGTAATCCTGTATCTTTCCTCTGTTTGGTTACCTTTTTTTATGGAAGTCACAGGATTTCCTCTTCAACCACTGACCCCTTTCAATTTTGATTCAATGTGACCAAAGGGGAAAAAGGTCAGAGAAGGTGGTAAAAGTTAGCATCGTGGTGTAATACAGTATTTTGTCCAGAAAACACAAAAAAAGACTTTTTTCCTTTTCCTATTGCAAATATTTCCTTTTCTTCTTTAGCCATTTCAAAAAGCTTTATGCTATTGAGCTTCTTACGGCATGAGAATGTTTTCAATATTTCAGTTCTTGATTTTTGCCATTCATTTGTAAGGATTTTGCTTAGTGAATTCAGTCATTTAGAGATTTGGCCACAAAGCTGTAAGTTATCCTTAAAACATTCAGCTAGGTAAGTATGTATGAGCAATTTATATATCCCTTTCCATTGCATATATGTATATTTTTTTCAAAATTACATTTTATCATCAACCTCTTCTTCCAGTTCTGTTTTATTCAACTGATTTTGAATATTCAACTGATTTTTGAAATACTTTACAGTTTTATCCTCTTTCCACTGTCCAAAATAATTGTATGCCACCTGCAAATTGCCCTGTGTCTTTCTACCTAATTACCATGTTTGTATTTCTATAGCACTGTCTAGGACAGATTTCAAAATTTCTATAAACTTTTGCTGATCCAGGTTGTCTTAGAATAACCTTAGCTATAAGCCTTCAGCCATATTCCGGACAGTCCATTCATTTCTCTCAGTTGTTGTGATCACTGACACTCTGATCTTCCCCAGTATTTTATTTTCAGAAGTGTTTTCTTCCTTTAGCATTTTAGAGTGATAGGACTTTGTCAGAGTTATTTAGTAAGTACAAATAAATTACTTCGGCCTCTTTTCCACTTATTACTAATTTACTGACACGATCAGAGATGCCATTAAGCTAAAAGAAATCCATTTTTCCTTTACAGAAACTATTTCTGTTTGTTCAAATCCCATTATGTTTATCTCACTAAAAGTATCTGGTACAGATTTTTTAATGTGTATTTCCCAAGATCATCCCTAGACTTTCTGAAAAGACAGACAAATATTTCCTGCGATCCAGTCCTCTCAATGCAACAGCTGTGACATTGCACATTTTTATTAACTAACCATCAGCCACCCTATTCTATTTAATTAATACTACCTGTAACAGAGATTTTTGTCTTTTTTTTTCTTTTGCAAATATACAACATCCCCACCAACTCATAAAAATCTAGAGTTAAATTACAGCAATTGCAAATTTACTTATATCTCTGGAAAACAGTCTGTACCAAGCATATAGAGTTCTTTGCTCCTAGGATTAGGATTTGTCCCTGAAACATATCCACAGTTCCGGGAACTCCAAGGAAAGTGGTTTAAACCACCCCAGAAACCCTCACAAATCTGCAAAAGAGCAGCTGACACTGATACAAATAAAGACAATGAAGACAAGTGGGCGGTAGATTCCTACTCTGTAACCTTAATACTTCAGAAAAATAGATGGCACTGGAGCAGGAATATCCAGGGTCTACACCATCTAGCACTGCACCTAAATTAATCAGTCTTTGAGCAATGTTAGCAATGAAAAACATTGTTTTCCAATTCCCCCACCATTTTCTCCATCTTTCTTTGCAAAAAGAGTGTGAAGTGGGAGCTGCAGGGTAGACGCAGTACATAGAAAGGCTAAATTGGGGATGGAGGTGGGATTAAAAGCATTAAAACTATGATTTCCTGTCTTCTCTGTCTTTTTAATTTTTTCTCATGTGGTCATTCTTGTCCCAGACTGTCACAGATGCAGATGCAGCTGCCTGGGTAGCCACTATGCCCCTCAGCAAATCAATCTTCTCCTTCCCTATGGTCATTCACACCACATGTGTCAAAGGGAAAGAGAAGCTGGGAAAGACACTGCCTGACAAAGGAAACAGGCAATACTCAGAGAAGAGACAGCATTTCCAGAGTATAATTCTAGAGCATCTCAACATTACATGATATGTTGCCCTAATGATTTTTCTGTTTATGTATCAAATTGTTAACTTATTTCATCTTAATAAGATCTTTCACAGGTTAAAATGATACTGCAGCCCCCAAGACACTTACAGAGGAAAAATAGAGTACACCATGATGCTTGTCACCAGTGCTCCCAGAAGGAAGAGTGTGTCAGATGAAAGCCATTACTAAACAATAATTACAATACTCTAATAAATAAAATTATGGAGAATTTGAATTTGACAGTCTACTTATCATAGGTCTTCAATATCACACCTAGCAGGCCAACAGAAAGAGTCTGTGAGAAGAGAGGTGGAGATGGATGTCCCTGAGAAAAAAGGGTCCCCATGACAATATGCCAAATTTTGTTATGTTACATCTCAAGCCTCTTAATAAAGCATTCACCCTATCATAATTAAGAAAACTCATTTATACTAACCATTATGATTGAAATTATGTTGAAACACCCATCTAATTGAAAGTATAGTAACACTCATCAACTCAGTTAAACACATATGGAGAATTAAATCAAGGATATTAATTGATTAACACAGTAAGTAAGTGGTGGTATGTTAGTTAGGGGCTTAATTTCTATATCAGGCAATCCTGGCAGATTCTTACTTTTTAGGTCCCTGTAGTTAAAAAGGGACTCTATTCTTAGAAAAATTTTCCATCTACCAAGGATAGTTTGGTTTTTTTTCCAAATGTATATTTATCCATGTATTTCTCACTCAGTGAGATGCAAACCATCAGTGCAGTGCTAATGGGAAAAAGCCAATAAATGTAACAAGATAGTACTGGCCTATAATTCAGCCTCAAGATATGAACATCTCTAGCTAAAGAAATTACAAAGGAATTATACAGTAGTTAAAAAGATGTAATTTGATTATAATAGGTAGATTATTAGATAAGATTTGAATATAGACAGGGATTCCTATTAATTTGCTCATTTGCATTGGTTTTAGCCTGGGCAACTCCGTGGTATCACAACATTAAAGCTTTTCCTTGTCTATATAATGCTTGGGACAATGGAACCCTGCACTGCTATCACAGCCCCTGGGTAATACTATAACCTAAATTATTATCATCATCATCCAGACTGAACTAAGAGGCTTAGAAAGAATATGCATCTAGGGGGGGATTTCCAGACCAGTCTTACTTAGATCATTACTGATAGCTATAATGAGAAGGGCAGTGGCATATCTGCTTTGATGTATTCAGGATCTGGAAGGACTGCACTGACCTGGTCAATAATCTTGATATACCAAATATAAAAAAATATGAGCTGTGCTACAGGATGATGACTCCAAGAATGGATGAATTTCATCCTCTTCCACACCTCTCATTTTATTATCAGATGAGATTTTCAAAAAGAATTTAAAAGGGTTTGTGACTTACAGTTTGAAAATCAAAGGGAGATGTATTCCTGCCTAAATTAGGCTGAAACCTACTTTTCCCAAAAGCCTGAATACAAAAGCTTTTTAAGATTATATATAAACACCACTGCCACCCCCGGGTTTAGCAGTGTTTGGGAAAATTTTGTACTTATCCACCCACACATGATCCAACTGAAGTCTGCAGAGCGTTCACCCACAGAGGGATATGACCCGCTGTGTTTGTATCTAGAATAGTGGAGTAATACTAAAAAAAATCAAAAATTCCAGTCAGAGAAGTCCAGCAAAAATCATTTGGGGGCTGCTATTTTTGTTCAGGTTTCTTCCTCAGTAATCCCCAGAGGCAATGCAATGAGCAGCTACTATATGGGCTCAGCCTCCTTTGAATATTAAATTACTGAAGTTCAGAAGAATTTAATTAGTATCTCACCTACTTACCATCTTGCAATGATGCCTCTCCTACAATTATGGTACTACATTACAAGCAATTTCAGCTTAATTGAATAACTGGAGTAAAACCTGGCTTTCAATTGCCAGAATTATCTATATTAAATAGTTATAACTGAGTGAAAAACCAGAAAAGGTAAGATGATCTCTATGCATGCTATGATAGCAGGTTTATGGCAGATACTCTAGTATTCACCCCTAATATTACCATATTCACCCCTAGGATTACCACACTGTCAAAAGAAATATGTATAAACAACATTGCAGATATGCCACTGGTCCTGGTGTGAGAAGTTGAATAATTACAAAGTCAAATAAGTCTGTAAGGTAGCAAAATATAGGCTCTAAATTATTTTCAAATATCCCCCTTATTTTAACATTTTGTTCCTCTTTCCCCCCAGCACTTCAGCCACTGACTGCCAAACTCCCTTCTCATAGTCCCTCACACTCAAAATTTTTGTAAAATAAATTTTCCAACAAAAAGTTTGTACTGGAAGCAAGAAAGGAAAAACAATTGCAGAGACAGTCAGAATGAGAGAGGAAAAGAGCAATGGGATGAAGTCCAAATTGGATTTTCCTCAGCCTGTTCCTCTACCCTGCTGTATTTCATATAGTTCCAATCTGGCTCAGATCCTCCTTGGTTTGAGACAATGACCTGGCGTAGGAGGTCAGTTGCTGAGTCATCCTGCCTCAGCAAGAAAATATGAGAAGAAAAGGTGTGGTGATAAGGTCAGTCTATGAAAGATGAAAAGCAATAGATATATGTTTCTGATGGCTCTCTTATAGTCCAGTTGAGTACAGAAAGTTTCTAAGTCATTCTGGTCTGAGACATGGGATCACTAAGGCCGGAAAAGACTATCAGATCACCAAGTTCACCTGTTAACCTAACACTGTCAGGTCCACCACCAAACCATGTCCCTATGCACTACATCTACATGTTTTTGAACATGTCCAAGGATAGTGATTCTACCACTTCCCTGGGCAGCCTGCTCTAATGCTTGACCACTCTTTCAGTGGCAAAGTTTTTACTAACATCCAAATATTAAGAAATACCTATCCCACTTCTCTGCCATTACATTGTAAAGTGAATTTGACTCTGCTGTCTCCAACTGAGGAAGCTGCAGTCCCTAAACAAAAAAACACACAGTCCTTCAAAGGCATAAATGTGGAAATTCCCAGCACACAGAGTGATGAAGGAGAATAGGGGATGTAAACGAAAATTTCCAAAGTAATCCCAACACTTCACTGTTTTAGCAGCCATAATGGACTTACATAGTGATGCTCTACCACTTTGCCCAGCACTGCTTCTCTTCTGCTTAGAAACATAACTGGAATGGGCTCACAGGGAAGTGGTTTCATCCAGTTTTTCAGACATTTGCCAACATTACAGGTATTAGTAAGGTACAAGCAATACAGAAATGCTTTTTTCTTAACTTTACTGTACTCATTCCCATTTGCCTTAAGTAGATATCTTTATACTCACATGCTATGTACTATCACTGAAAATTCTATTTCCCTGCTTGGCATTTACTCATCTACTTGATCAAAGACACAATTTGTGACACTGACTTCAAAGTAAAAATTTGTTTATTTTCTGTAAACAACAATACTCTTTTTAGCCTTTCCAATATCAATTATAATAATTTTATTAAGTCTATTATCAGGTTTAATGACTTTATTTATTTGGAAGCACAAACTTCAACCACTAAAGGCTGATTAAATCCAATGCAGCAATTCAGGCAGATGCTTATTAAAACCGTAGAGGAAGGAAGGCTTTGAAAAAATCAGCTATGTAGACTTTCTTTGAGAATGCAGTCATTTTGTACAGAACATACTTTAACCTAAAAAGCTGTCTTCTAGCTCTTGTGTATTGAAAAGTCTCATTCTGTTCACATCTGGAAGATAACAGATGCAATTTGGTGTGCTTGAGTTTGTTGGCTGAAAAACCTAATTTCATTTTCTTTGCCTTAGAGTTTCCATAAGTATTAGTAGAATAAAAGCTGCCCAGGGTGCTGCCATTTCAGTGGGCAACTGAGACCCACTAGACTTGATAATATTCAACTATATTTCACATTGCTTTTGTTCAGGGAGAAGAGAACCCATCTTTTAACAGCAAGAAAAATAACAGAAACTGTCCATAAAGAACATGTATGACAAAGGGGAGACAGGAAGAACTGTGTCTCCTAAAGGAGGCAAAAAGCAGAACGATCAATAAGAGTGCAATTGTTTCGTACAGGAGGCCATCAATCGTTACATGTTAGCAGCTCCCTTCTACAAATTTGTACTTCATGAGTGGCTTGCAGGATTAACAAGATCCACTTGTAGGCGTAGGAATGAATATAAGAGAAATGTAAGAAAAGGAAAAATACAGGAATGGATCCCGAAGGTAATTCAGAAAAGGGAGCAGGAAAAAGGAACACTGATTAACTACAGAAAAGAGAAACAACATGATGGGAATAAGAAAGAAAGCACTGTGAGAAATCAAGTTAGTAAACAGTACATGTCTTAAAACAGTCACCTGAGTGATTAAGCCTGAGTATTTTTTGACATTTACACCAATCGCATCAACTTTAGCAGCAATATTTAAAGATTATTAGAAAGCCAGTAACATGATATTCTGAAATAGAGAGATCAAAAGGAATTAAATGTCAAAAAAGCATTTAAAATCCTTTTGCGAAGTCTCAATTAGCTATTGTTCCCAAGATTGCAGAATCATAGGATCACAGAATGTTTTGGGTTGGAAGGGACATTAAACATCATCTGGTTCCAATGCCCCTGTCCTGGGAAGGGAGATGATGTCACACGATAATAAGATTGTGAAGATGTTACACAATAATAATCTCAAAACCTCTTATTTATACTTGATTCTTGAAAAGAGTTGGAAAATAATAGCCAGTTCAGAAAGATCTGTTTTACTTTTAAAAGTCCAAATTCTGTTGTTTTTTTCACAGCTTCACAGTCCACAAAATTATATTACAGTGAGATGGAATAAGAGCCACGAGAAACAAGAGTTTAAAAATATTGGAAATTGCATTTGCATTGCACTTCTTTTATCAGGCTGCCAAGATATTCTTTCATAAGATTTGACTAGAGAGTTTCTGTCCTCTTCATCCTGAAGGTTGCAATCATCCAGAGCTCCTGGAAATGCAAACTTCTGTTTTCTTTTACACCTGATACTGGCAAAAGCCAGAACATTCTTGATGTGTCACATCACTGCATGTATAAACACATATATCTTCTATTGAGTGAGTGAATTATCAGTATATTCCTCAGTGAAAAGGGATTATGACAGTTTAGTGGTTCATTTAAAATGTAGAGTACATTCCCAAGTGTCAGCAGTAGCTGAAGTCTGACAGAAGGGCATTTCAGCTACTGAGCTTAGGGAAACAACTGGTGTTAAACCTGTCTGACATATCTGAGAAAAATCCCTCCTGTTACAGTCTGACTAATAACACCAAGATGCTTTATTGCACTTTTCAGCGGTAGGTCACAAAACACTTTGGAAAGGTGGCAAACCTCATTACAGATACTTTACAAATATACTGAAAAATTCTGGTACTTCTAGCCTTGGAGAAAGGAACTGGCAGAACATACAAATCTTATGTTTGCAACATCTAGTAGTTATCCATGGATTTATTGCATGTATTTCATTTATTTCAGATGAAACACCACCCTCCTCCCCTGCTTTACGATAGTCCATCTCTCTGTTTATTTTATATTCTATGAGCATTTCATATGGCCAACACATCAAGATGATAACAGCTCAGTGAATTACAGGGAAGCAAGAAATAACTATGAAAAACATTACAGAAAGATAATGAGAAAAAATGATTTGTGGAATTTCTTATTTTCTTGACTGTAAGTGAGAGACATGGTCACAAATATTTGCAATATATCACACTTTTTTCCCCCCCAAAAAATAACACTCAGAAACAAGACTATCCTTAAAACAAAGTCTGCTATCCAAAAAGACTAAAAGATAAATCAGCTAATTAATGCTAATGGATAAAGGACCCAGTAGATCAAGAAAAGAGAAGGTCTCCTAAAACAGCAATTCAGATTAATGTTTGAAAAGACCTGCAATACCTAGGAGGCCTATATAAAGTAAAAGGGTCCGTAGCCTGAAAATATTTTCAAATTCCTTTGAAAAATCCTTTTCTCATTCTTCAGGTAAGTCTAACAACTTATAATAGGCTAGTAGACACTGTCAGAATTTGCTTTGCTTGTGCCCATCAGAGGCCACCATGTATTTTGCCAAAAAATAAAGCATTGCAATGCCTGAGGTTTATGCTAACTTGCTCAGATTTTTCCAATTAAATCACCCACTGACAAAAGCAGTTTTGCTTCGTTTCTTTTTTATTCTGTCAGAAACTAGAAAGATAAAAAAGATACTCTCTGCAATTACATAAATCATGTGAAAAGCTATCAATCGGAAAGCCATGGCAAAGCATCAAGCCCACAAATCAATGGACTAAGCTATGATGACAAAACCAGCAGAAAGTAGTCTTTATTAGTAACTGTTCTTCACTGTAACATTCAAATTTTGCACCATTTTAGGCCTTTCTTTAGAGTAAGACAAGGACTCAAAAATGGAAGACATTCCCGCCCTCACGAAAATGAGACACAAAATATTACTCAAAATGCTAATTTATAAATGGCCTATTTTGACTTCAAACATAATGAAATAAAATCAGAATTCAGAGCTACTTTTGCCACTTCTGTAAGAGCAGGAACAGACACGGGTACATTTGTGAGCTTCCTTTGTCTCTTTTTAATCTGATTGCATTTTTATATTAAAAAACATAGATCACAGATACAGATCTATGATGTATGCTTATCTGCTGTTACAGTAGGAGATAGAGAAAAGCAGTACATGATTAAACATGTAACAAGTGTTGTATCTTAATGAAGCAACCTACTGAATATTCAGTGGAATTCGCTGACGGATTGACTGCAGCATGGGGCTTTGCCAATAACTGCATACTAAAAAGGGGGGGGTGTGGGGTGTGCGGAGGAAGACAAACCAAAACCAACTCCAAAACACAAAGGTTGGGAAGCTACCAGGGCAGAGATCAAAAGTATTCTTATAAGATCATTGCTACTCAGTTGAGCCACCATGGGGATAAAAAATGCTTCATGCAGATTAGCTATACTTATAACATGTAGTCAGTGTAAGCAAAGAAAAGGATGCAAGATTAAATTTTAGATGGCTTGCTAATATATCCATGCATATATTAATATGTCCTCTATATAACCCCAATTAATTTTGTAACTGCAAGAGAAAACTTCAGACTGCTGTTCCTGCCACGTAACAAAGCCTCAGCCTCTCTCAGTCCTTCACAGCTCTTAAAGAGCCTCTGAAATGCGGCATCTTTGCTCTGGAAGAACAGCTTGTGCTGTGGCACTGCCTCAAATCTTTGTCACACCTCAGCAATAGAAATGAAAACAAATCTAGCCCTATCTTTTTCTCTTTCCCATCACAACTTCACCCCTAGCATTGCATTCTTCCCCTGTAATAGAAATTAAGGGGTCTCAGCAGCTCTGGAAAAATAAATGGGATTTCTTATCACAGTTTGATTATCACCCCAAAAGCATTAGGAACTACATTTACACAGGAGTATCAGGCATGGTAATGCTGAAAGCTGCAGTAATCAGCTTTCCCTATGTAAATCTGGTTCCTGGGAAACTAGAGATATTTACAATTACATGAGCAGAGGACTTCCCTGCAATTACTCAAGCCTGGTCTAGTGGAAGGTGTCTCTGCCTAAGGAAGAGGAGTTGGAACTAGATAATCCACAAGGTCTCTTTCAACTCAAACCATTCTGTGATTCTGTGATTTAAAACACATACACAGGTCTGCTGAGTGTATTTCCTTATGCTATTTTACAGCTCTGTGCAGCAATATCCCAAGTTAATTTCAGTTCATGTGATTTACTGCAGGATATCAGGAGAGTCTGGGAGTTTGCTATTTTTCACAGTACCTGTAACTAGTGAAAGACTTTGGGACTATTTTCTTGATATTGAACTCTGTATAAAAAACAAAGTTTGTTGAATTGAAAAATGAGACTTTTGCATCTGAAAAAAAAGTTGCTATAGGATGTTCTGACTTTATTTATCCAAATTGTCTTTAGAACTCAATTTTTCTTAAGTCAGTGATAATTCATGAAATAATTAGCTCTTGCCTGATCTACATTTTTAGACACAAAAAGTTACTCTTTATGACAGTTACTAGGAAGCTCAGGCTAATACATTTTTCACAGAATTATTAAGCATCCAGGCTCATCCTCAGAGCCTCTTTCCCCATTTTTGTTAGCTTGTTGGACAAGCATAGCAACCACTGTAGTGAGGTCTGACTCACACCTAAACAGGGAAAGCTTCTGGGATGGGCAAAAAGAGCTGTATAATTACAGACAGAAAAGAAAGATTGTCAGATTCCAGGACCTTTAACAAGAAAATGACCTTCTTGCACCCAGGTACATAGAAAGAAGAATGATAAGGATGCAAAGGATACTACACACTTACCAGAAGATTGGAATTGGGAAAGAGAGAGATCTGCCTTAGAGCAGACAGAAAACATCTTTCNGGAATTGGGAAAGAGAGAGATCTGACAGAAAACATCTTTCCCCCCCTCGGTACAGAGAATCTCAGAGGATCTTCCAGTCACTAGTGGTGCTCCCCACAGCTCTGTGTTGGGTTCAGTCCTGTTTAATACCATTACTGAATGAGAGGATTGAGTGTAACTTTGCAGATGACACCCAGTGAGGTGAGAGTGTTGATTTGCTGGCCGGTGGGAAAGCTCTGCAGAGGGATCTGGACAGGCTGGATTGATGGGCTGAAACCAGTGGTATGAAGTTCTATAAGGTCCTGCACTTTGGTCACAACATCCCCATGCAGTGCTACAGGATGGGAGCAGAGTGGCTGGAAAGCTGCCTGGCGTAAAAGAACCTGGGAGTGTTGGTCAACAGCAGCTGAACATGAGCCAGCAGTGTGCCCAGCTGGCCAAGAAGGCCAATGGCATCCTGACCTGTATCAGTAATAGTGTGGCCAGTAGGACTAGGGCAGGGATCCTCCCCCTGTATCTGGCACTGGTGAGGCTGCACCACGGGTACCATGTCCATTTCTGGGCTACTCACTACAAGCAACACATTTAGGTGCTGGAATGAGTTCAGAGAAAGGCAACATTGTTGGGTGAGGGTCTAGAGGGTAACTTCTATGAGAAGCACCTGAGGGAGCTGGGGTTGTTTAGCCTGAGAAAATGAGGCTCAGGGGTGACCTATGCAACCACCTGAAAGGTGGGAGTTGCCCTTTTCTCCCAGGCAACTAATGACAGAAGGGGAGAACATAGCTTGAATTTGCACTAGGGGAGATTCAAATTGGACTTCAGGAAGAATTTCTTCATGGAAAGGGTTGCTAAACATTGAAATGGACTGCCCAGGAAGGTGGAGGAGTCACCATCCCTGGAGGTGTTCAAGAAACCACTGGATGTGGTTGGTACTTTAGTGCCATGGCCTCGTTGACAAGGTAGTGATCAGTCAAAGGTTGGACTTGATGATCTCAGAGGTCTTTTCCAGCCTAAATTAATCTGTGATTCTCTGATTCAAGTGATGAAAAAGAGTTTTGCCATCAACAAGGAAAAAGAAGAAATGAAATCAATATGCTGTGGCATTGGGAGACGCAAATCTCCTTCTTCAGCAGTTTGTACAAATGTCAGTTAATGGATAACCTTAACTTTGGAGACTGCTGAGCCCATTTACTCCATGTGGAGATGTTTTTTTTTTTCCCTTCCTCCACTGGATAGTCATTCCATCAATCCTGCTTAAGCTGCAGGACAACACCCCAGGACAGAAAGAAAAGGAGGAATAGCTAGAACGGCTCCTTCCCTTCCAGAAAATGAGGCCATGAAAGATGAGGCAACTGAAGAGGTTTGTTCCTGATCATCCTTGTTTGAAAATAACTTAGGTTAAGAAAGTAACAGTAGTTTACCTTGTTACTTGATTTTGCACATCTCTCATTGATGCTTACAGTCAAACCTGGCATTAAATTAGGAAATGAAGATAGCTGGAATAGCCTGACATTTAAAACGTTCAGACAACCAAAGAGATATAAGGTTCTTACAGGGATTTTTACTTTTTGGTTTATCTAAAAGAAGTGGAATATACTTAAAAAGCAAAAGTAAATCTAACATCACAATAACACTAATAAGGTTCATTTAGAAGCCAGAGTTATAATTCATTTAATGAACACTGATTAGTTCTATTCCTAGGAGGAAGGGTAAGAGACACACATTTAATTTAGAGACAGAACTTGCACGTCTGAATTTCAGGTACAGTTGTGTTGAATTCAGATTTCCCAAAACACCAGAGATTCACAAAGCACTTTTTACTGAATTAGCACTTTCTAAGCCGTTTAAGAAAAACCTCCGTAGTATATAATGAAGCTTTATAGATGCAGACCAAAGGATTCTGAGCTTACTGCACCATCTCGTGTCAAACGAGGGGAAGTGCAAGAAAATTATTTTAATCTCTTTTCATTACACAACATACTTTTTCCTTTAACAGATTATCATCACCTCCATAAGTTGCAAAGAACATTTATCCTCTTAATATGGCAACTCTAACAAAACTTTTCCAAGGGTAGCATTTTCCCAAATGTTAATACAGATATGTAACTGAAAACTTCCTTTACAACTTCAGTGTTTGACATTCAAAGTTGTTTAAGCTGTTGAAAATCTTATCTCCTCCACATTAATAAGCAGATCAACCTTTAACAGAAGTTTGAAGCTTTCTAAAATTAAACATTTTTCAGTACTGATTTGAGTGTACATGAAATGCTACAGGAGAGTAGAAAAGCAAAGTTAATGCAAAATACATGTCAGTTGCAGAAGTAAAAAACAAAGAGAAAAGAGGATCTGGTTTCCAGCACAACTGCTTTTGCTTATTACTATCTTCTGAAAGGGAGTAATCTGGCTAGGGCATACCAGATTTTAGGTACTTGGAAGCAAAAACAAACTTAACTTCAATTTCAGAAAATCTATTTACATTTCAAAACAGTATTTACCATAATCAGTATCCTTGTGTGTCAAAGAGATTTTTAGAATATCTAAGGATGGGATTTCTCATTATTCAGCATATATAATTAGTGCAAGGTTGTTAAAGAAAACTATTTTTATATTTTGCTTTCCAAAAAACCCTTCTGAAGTAATTAATAATCATAGAATCATGGAATCATAGAATAGTTGAGTTGGAAGGGATCATATTAAAGATCACACAGTTCCAACCCCTGTGCCGTGGGCAGCAACAACTTATACTAGAGCAGGTTGCTCAAAGCCCCACCCAGCCTGGCCTTGAACACTGCCAGGGATGGGGCAGCCCACAACCAGGCAACCTGTGCCAGTGTCTCACCACCTTATCGTATAGAATTTCTTCTTAATATCTAATCTAATAATCTAATAATTATAACTTCCACTCGGATATTTCTGGACTACATCAAACCACATACTCTGAAATATAAGATCACAGTCAAATTCTTTAAAAGTTGGTCTACTTCAACTTGATATAAAATTTAAGATGCTTCATTTTTATGCAACTTGGTCCATATCAGGCATTTTGAATCATATGCGATAAAAGAAGATGGCCTGAATCCTTCCATCCTTAGTGTTAGAAAATGTTTTGAGAATCCTTGGAATGTTTTACTTAGACAGAGCCATGGTTTTTCTGTCTGAACTTCAACCATCCTCAAAACTTGTAACTAATGATGCAAGCATTTCCTCAAGCTGACAAGCTGGTTTATGGATTTTTCACTGAAAACATGGGAGCAGGGTAACGGTAGCAAGCAGTCTACATGTACAGACAAGGTATAACACCTATGGCTTCCAGAGATGGCTGTGGGCACTGATCAGTTGCAGGGGGCTGGAATCAGCCATCCCAAAGGGCAGCTTTATAATTGTATAACCTTTGCAGATTTCTTTCCACATGAACACAAATGTGTGGAAATAAGCAACTCTTTTTTCTGCTAAAGTCAAGTCACTTAGGAAAAGTGATGTGATTAAGATGGACATGTGACGTGGTCTAGGGACAACACTTTGGTTCCAAAGCATCTTAAC
Organism: Pachyramphus minor; assembly: GCA_013397135.1. NCBI lineage: Eukaryota > Metazoa > Chordata > Aves > Passeriformes > Tyrannidae > Pachyramphus > Pachyramphus minor. The sequence goes on along the minus strand of VYXB01001182.1, from coordinate 384,113 downwards.
TAGAACATTTTTATGCTCAAACATTTTTCTTTTATGATATTATTTCACATAAAAATATTGGGCTAATCATCCTGTCATCAGGTCATTTTGCAGCCACTAAACACAGGATGCACAGGAAATAATGTGATCCTTGTTTTGGTGTCAAGGAAACTTCCCACTCTGATCGGAACATTCATGAGACTCTCTGGCAGTCACACTCACAGTGCGAGAGACTTTCACTGCTGGGACCGGAGCCCTTTCACAGCAGGCAGCTCCAGCTCCATTGGGTGCCCCCACTTGACCCCCTGCACACCCCACACTCATACACAGGCAGAGCAGGTTTCCCTACTGGTTTGACCCCAGGTTTCCCATAGCAGAGTGTCTGACGTCTTGTTCCATAAGGCAGTTTATTCATGTCACAGTAACACAAAACCAGCCTGAGCTGGTGCCTCTGAGAAGGAATCCTGAACAAAGAAACCCCTGGGCTTTTACTTAATGATATCAAACTGTAAGATGGAAAGTCTGTAATTGAAGATGTTAACCAATTATGACTAGATTTTGGAGTACTGAAATGCTATTTCTCAACTATGTGGAAATCATTATGATAAAAATTTTCTGAACAGGGATTTCTGTGAACTCCCAGAAACAGAAGGGAATCCAAAGCAAGTAATTCAGATAGGAAGGGCACCGCAGTGCCATGAGCTCTAGCAGGTTTTCCCCAGCTTCCTGACGTAATTCTCTACTGAAGGTTAAATGACAGGACATAGACTGCAGAGGAGAGAAAGCAGGAACTTCAAAGCCATTTGAAGAGAAAAATTGCTAAATTTAGATTAAATGGCAGGCATGAGATACTAAGCGGCAGACATGAGACACTGTGAATCTGAAGGAAAGGAAATGGACAGGGTCAAAGATAAAAATCCTCAGACTGAGGGGAGACCTTGCAAAAGACACTGATTTCCAAGAGGAAATACTATATGGCTCCTCTCTTCCCATCATTTCAGAAAACAGCAGCAGACAACTTTCTCCTGTCACAAAAGCAAATTAGACTGGGAGCTGTTTTAAGGCAACTGTGAGTGTCTGGGGATACCCTTCACCTCATTTCCCAATGAGCTTTTTATCATTGCTATACCTTCAGCTTGGATCATGTAACCTTACTTGAATATCTCAAAATCTAAAGAAAAATATCTATTTTTGACTTTCATGAATAAGAAATGTGACTGTAATCATAATAATAAAGAAGTCCTAGAGGAACTAGGATGTTTCCCTTCCAGGCAAGAAACTGCTTTGTCTCTGATTGTCCCCTGATTTACACAGAGGCCCCATGGAGGTAGTTGCTTCCAAATAACTAAAGTGATAACCTCAGCATAAGACATATCATTGCTTGGTACTGCTGGCTTCTACAGTAGAAGCTGGGTAAGTAACCCAGAAAGCTGCTAAAACAAGATACAAACTAAACACAGGACCAAAAAGAGCAGAGGACAAAGATTAATTCACATGGCTATTCCATGAAGGCACAATAAACACCAGCTGTATTCACATCAATCTTTAATAATAAACATTTCCTTTTACTTGTAACTGTACTGTAAACACTTCACTAGGCAAGCAATGCCCATTTCACAGGCTTTGAGCACCAGAAGGAGCAAAGCCCATCTGCCTTGTTTGCTGCTTAGTTAATTGCTGGAATAAAACCATTACCCAGAACATCACTGCCTCTAGGAAAAAATATTCTTCTTTTTTCCCCTTCCCAGGCCTAGTAGAAAATAAAATTGGAAATTCATTATGCTCATAACTGCATTTATGCTCCTTCCATTAGAGAAGTTCTAGGAATATTTTCAAACTACTGCAGTCTTATGAAAGAGCAAATGTAAATTTTTGGAAATGGATTTCTTTTTGGTTGTTATACAGGTTCACCAAGAAGATGAACATATTGGCACAAGAGGATATATCAGAGGACACCAGACATACATACAGAAAAAGCTTCTATATTTTATAAATAGTTGGCTTAGTTAACAGAACGATATCTCTACAGCACTCTGAATTGCATCAAACTCCACAGAAAATAGCAAGTGCTTGAGCAGTAAAGATATGAATAGTGGCAAATGAACTCCTTTTTCAGGCATAACTTGTGACTTTGATACAGCTTTTTGAGAGATGAAAAAACTAGGATTCCATCAGATGGATACATTTACAATATTTTTTTCAGTTTCTGAACAAGGAAACAAGGATAATCAGGAAGAGAAGTCTGCCATTTCAAAATCACCATGATATTGACACCAAGAACCTGCTTTATTCCTTTCTCAGTGTAGAGAAAAACAGGCTCATTTGACAGGAATTATTTTTACTCGAGCAAAAACCCCACTCAAAGCCAAAAGTTCACATCTCTGCACAAAGCTTTGCCAACTATACCTGTTACACTACAGCAAGCCTTAAAAACCCATCACAGGACAATCAATCTGCAATGATACGTTTCAAAAAGCAGCTTGTCTGTTTGTACAAGAAAATAAATTTCCCAAGCATTTTGTGCTACACGTTTTCTCATATTTGAGGACCAAAGCCGCGGGCAGTATCGATCCTACCTTCAAAGGAGAAATGTGCGACTGTAACACATATCCATGGACATTCTCGATTTGAGACAAGTTCTTCTCTGACACGTGAACAAGCTCTGGGCCTCTCACTTCATGGGTTAAACGAGGCAAAGTATGATCATGTGGAGCATCCTCATCTTGATAACGATATTTCTAGACAAAAAAAAAAAAAGCAAGGAAGAACAAATAAGCTTTGAGAAGACAATTCACATGTGTTAATATAATTATAGAATAACAAAGTATCAGACAGTAGACAATAATTATTGGATTTCCTAATCTCTTCGGGAGAGAATGCCTCATTTTTTTAAAACATTTTATCAAAGAGACAAATGTGATTGATATATGTCAGCAGTACAACAAAACTTTCACCATCAGGTATACTTCTGAGACGACACACTGACAATGCAAAAAAGGACACATGGATCAGCTGAGCTGTGGTATCAGACCAGTTTCACATCCCCATATTAACAAGTGCACTGAGTTATTTTCCACTTAGCAGTGTGTATGCTGATGCTGGAGAGCACAGATACACTTCCACAGAGCCACAGTCCAGCAGAACATTCCCCTCCAGTAAAGTTCTCTCTTTACTCTGAGCACAAAAGGGGTAATGAGGTGTTACACCCCTCTTATCCATGGAGACACAGCATAAGATAAAGCAGACAAGTGGCTTGTCCAAGATCCTAAACAAAGCTTGTAAGAACAAGAAATATAACCCTAAAAATTAAATTAAATGACCAGATCTGTCCTTCAGGTAGAATCCTTTATAAAAAGGCACCACCCCCTTGGCGAGCGGGTCCAGCTGTGTCCTAAGGAGAGACCATTGGATCAGTCTAAGACCTCTTTGAACAGCCATATAAGAAAAATAAGGTACAATTAAAGGACATCACAAAACAGACCACTCTGCTGCTGATCCATATAACTATGATCACTCAGCTCTGAAGTGTTACTTCATTTACACATCCTTCCTAAGGAAACCATCCTAGTGTATTCCTGCCTTCGTTCATGTATGGAAATGTTTCAGCAGTTGCCAATTATTTTCAGATTGAACATGACATGATTTATTCTCTTCTTTTCTGGGATATGCCTGCAGCCCTTCACATACTCACTTTTCAGATAACATAATTAATGAATATATAAAAGGACTGGCACCAGGCAAATATTATTTGGGCAAGAAGCCATCGGTTTAATAGATGGTACTCCAACCAATGTCACATTTAAGACTTGGCACATAGATTGTTTAAGCCACAAGCGATCAATTATTTTTTTTAATCTAGTGAGTACTCTTTCAAAAAAAGACAACTACTTAGAGACACTCTCTTTAAAGTGAGTCATTTGCTAAAACATAATTAGGAGAAATAAGAGCAGAATACCAGAGTCATCTCATTAACCCAGAGACAGGCAAAATGAAAACATCCAGTGACTACTCTCTAAAAAGACAAGACAGCAGTGACAGAAGCCATAAGAAGCTCTATATCATGGAATCATTGAATTGTTCAGGTTGAAAAGGACCTTTGAGATCATTGAGTCCAAACATTGACCCAGCACTGCCAAGTCCACCACTAAACAATGTACCCAAGTGCCACATATACACATCTTTAAAATACCTCCAAGGACAGTGACTCAGACTAACCCCCACTCGGCTACAACCTCCCTTCAGGCAGCTATAGAGAGCAATAAGGTGTCCCCTTAGACTAATTTTTCCCAGGCTAAACAACCCCAGCTCCCTACTCTAGACCCTTGCCCTGTTCTGTTGCCTTCCTCTGGAGACGCTCCAGCCACTGAATGCTTTTCTTGTAGTGAGGGGCCCAAAAGTGAACACAGGATTTGAGATGTGGCCTCACAAGTGCCAAGTATGAGGGAATGTCCTGGCCCTGCTGACAACATGTTTGTGGATAAAAATAATAATATATATATATATATTTATATGTATATCTATATCTATATAGGCTTCCCACTTCTCTCAAGTTCCTGACCCCCTGGGTGGGAGCGCGACCACGTGGTGGAGCTGATTAACCACAAGTCTACAAGACCTGAGGGCATGCATCCCATAGTCCTGAGGGAATTGGCTGATGTGACTCTCCACCATGTTTTAAAATTCATGGCAGTCAGGTGAAGTCCCCAGTGACTGGAAAAAGGGAAAACATTACTTGTGTTTTTAAGAAGGGGAGACAGGAAGATCTGGGAAACTACAGATGGCAACCCATTCCCACTGTGTCTGGGAAGATCACAGAGAAGAACCTCCTAGAAGATATGCTAAGGCAGGTAAAACACAACTAGGTGACCTGAGGCAGCCAGTGCAGCTTTACTAAAGGCAAATTGTGCCTAGCCAATCTGATGGCCTTCTATGATGCAATGACAGTGTCCTGGTTCCAGGAAAGGCCAATGTTAATTTCTGCAGTAACCAGGCCAGGATCCAGAGGTTATTCTATATGACATCCTTATCTCCAAACTGGAGAGATACGGATTTGATGGATGGACCATTCCATGGATAACAAATTGGCAGAATGAGGGTTGTGGTTAATGGCTCTGTGTTGAAGTGGAGGATAATGACGAGTGGTGTCTCTCAGGGCTCTGTCTTGGGGCTGCTGCTCTTCAATATCTTTATCAATGACAAAGACAGTGGGATCAAGTACCCTCAGCAAATTTGAAGGTGACACAAAACTGAGCAGCGCAGTTGACACAACAGAAGGAAGGGATGCCATCCAGAAGGAACTGGACACACTTCAGAAGTGGGCCCACAAGGACCTCGTGAAGTTCAACAGGTCAAAGTGCAAGGTTATGGGTTTGGGCGATCACACTGGTTGATCTAATGGATGTCATCCCTGCTCATGGCAGGGAGTTGGAACTAGTTGATCTTTAAGGTCCCTTCCAACCCAAACCACTCTGTCATTTTATGATTCATTCTATGATATTGTATGTTTATTTTATATATATATATATATAAAAATATTTATAATACATATACCCTATTCTGTCCAGATCATCCATGCAGTTTTACATCATAAGAAGCAGTGTGATGTGGTCTTAAAGAGAGAACATCTGTCTGAACAGCAGTTAATCCTTTCTCCATCACCACACCGCAGTGTAGTTGTCACATAAATGGGAGCCAAACCCCAGAGGAAATTAATGAGCTCTCTGGTCCCAAAAACCAGAAAATTTGCATGGATCTCTGCTGGTAGACTTCCTTTATAATTTGAATTGATCTA